>UCOK01006029.1:0-29402 GCA_900474325.1 Synergus umbraculus | reverse complement strand
GCCTTAATACCTTAATATTTGTCAGGTGAAATACCAAAAAGGTCTTTGACAATGAATCAAAATCTTCATTATGAGAAAGATCCACGACTCTCAATTCATACCAGCTCCTCAAATTTAATATTTCCGATAATTCAGTAATTTGATTTTGATAACAATAAAATTCCCTCAAATTTTCATGATTTCCCATTGCTAGCAGCGAGGATATTAAATTATTGCTCAGATCGAGAAACTTCAATGCGGGCAGAACTTCTTTTATGAGGCCATTTGAATTCTTAATAAAATTGCTGCTCAAATTAAGTTTCACCAAATTTCTTAAAGGCCTTATCGTAATCTGAATCAAAATATTATTGGACAGGGACAATTCCTGCAAAGCAGAAAATTCGGCAATGAACTTCGTATCGCTTATCAGATTTCCGGAAAGATTTAGTCTTCTGATTCTTCGGGAATTTTCATCAGCTTTTAGAGTTCTCAGATTTTCATTAATTTTACAAATTGCCGAGGAAAAATTTATTCCTGTGTCGAAAAGATTAATATTTCCACTGCAATATTTTCTGAGGGATCTAAATTTATTCGCAAGTTTTTCATCAATTTTGAGCCCGTCGAATATTTTTAAACCTGGCAGATAAATTCGAGCGAGAGTTGCCCTTGCTTCAGCCTCAAAAATATCTCGGAATGGATTAAATTCCGTATTTAATTCCTTTATATTAGGAGCGAATATTTTTAGTTTTTCAATGCAAGGCATAAATTCGGTTAAATTGTTCCAGGAGATGTCCAGTTTCTCCAATTGAAACAGTTTTTCTTTCAGATTCAGAAAGTTTATCTCATTAAAGCCGAGCTTCAATATCCGAAGATTTTTCAAAATTTCTAAATCGGGGAATTTTCTTAATTGATTGCAAGAGAGGTTCAGTTCTCTCAAATTCAGAAATTCGGAAGTCAATTTAATTCTCGTCAAACCTTGATGAGATAAATTTAAAGTCGTCAATTTCTCGAGCTCCGGATTAGTTTTTAATTGAAAATTTACATCGCTTATAGAATCGCGATTAGAGACTAGCGGAAATTGCATTTCGGGATAATTTTCTAAAACTTCTTTCTCAAATTGGTAGTTGTATTCTATGACGAAAATAGCATTCACTTTTTCCACTTCTGCTATGCAAAATTCTTGACAGTTTTTTTTGTCATCTAGATGCACGTTTTTGAACTCTCCAGCACTTTGACACCTTAAAAAAAGGTATTAAGAAGCGGGACTAAAGTTCTCACTTTTACCCCCTAGGGAGAAAAATTTTTTTTTCTATTAGTACTATTTTAACCCTAGAAGGTAAAAGAAAGCACATTTTTTACTTTCTAGGATAAAAATGTTTAAAAAAGTATTAAAAAGTACTTTTTACTCCCTATGGACTTAAAATTGACGTCATGGATAATTAATTTTTATTCTCTAGAAATTAAAACGTATTTTTAATCCCTAGTGTCAAAAAGTAAGAAGAAAGTGAGAAAATGTACTTTTTACTCCCTCTAAACTTAAAATTGACGTCATAGATGATTAATTTTCATTCTCTAAAAAGTAAAACGTACTTTTTTAGTCCCTAGAGTAAAAAAGAAAGTGTGAAAATATACTTTTTACTCCCTAAGGTAAAAAAGTACAAAAAAAGTGTTAAAAAGCACTCTTTACTCACAGTGGACTTAAAATTGACGTCATAGATAATTAATTTTTATTCCCTAGAAAGTAAAAAGTACTTTTTTAGTCACTAGGGTAAAAAATTTTTAAAAAAGTGTAGAAAAGTACTTGTACCTAGTTACAAATAAATTACGTAATACATACGTAAATAATTTTTCTCTCTAGGGATTAACAGGTACTTTTTCACTCCCTAGGGCAAAAAAAGTATCAAAAAAGAACTTTTTACTCCTAGAAACTTAAAACTGACGTCATAAGCAAATAATTTATACTCAAAAATAAACCTACTAGGGAGTAAAATGTCTTTTTTACTCCCTAGGGTAGAAAAGTAAGAATAAAGGGTTTAAAAAGAACTTTTTACTCCCTAGGGACTATAAAATGAAAAAATGTTACAATTTTGGACTTTTTTGACGTACTTTTTCAGCAGAGAATTCGAACACTGAAGTAGGACGCAAATTCGAGTTTCGAGACTCTTTTCATATTTCTTCCGATTGAAGTTTTCTAATGAAAAATCTTTTAACCATTTTGCATCTGCAGATGCCAAACAATCAGAAACCCAAACTTCTTTCTCATTCAGAAATTGATTTTCACAAATTAAAAGTGGCCATTTTTTCATAGTGAGAACTTCATTTGAGGATATAAGAAACATAAAAATAGTGTCTGATAATTCTTCTCGTGGACTCTTAATTGGCTGAAGAGCTTTTGCACCATTATTTTTAATTTTTGTTACTCTTGAGAGAGTTACTCCCCTCACACCTAAACTAATTTTTTCAAAGTGATTAATTAATTTTTTTTTTATCAAATATTACTTCAGTTTACTTACTTTTTGATGGATTGACACAATGAATCTTCCAACATTGATTGGCACGTCTCGAAAATTTTATCTTCGCATTCAATAAAATCCACATTACCAGAATATTGAAATTTCAATTTTAGTTGATGCTGAAAGACCTGATAAAATAAAATAAAATAAAATAAAATCATAAATTCTTTTAAATTTCAAGAAATTGGCAACAGACTTCCAGCTTTTCGATTTCTCTTTTTTCCCAGTCTTGAATTTCTTCATATTGTTTCCTCAGTTTTAAAAAATCCTCTATTTCCTTAAAATTCTGGTTCTGAAAATCATTTTTGGCTAATTTATAAAAATTAATTTATGATATATAAATCCATCATAAAAATATTCATACCTCAAATTTAACTTGAACCAATTTCTCGATTCCGACTTTATTTTTAACAAACGAGACTTTTTTGTAATATTCCTTATATTTGTCCTTTTGTGTTGCCCAAAAATTATTCAAGGAAGTGTGCCACAAAACATTGTAGAACATTTTTTTCTCGCTATCAAAATAAACATTTCAGATATTTTTCAAAATGTATTTTGAAATTGAAAAATGGATTAAATCTTATGAAAATAATTTCTAAAACCTAATAAAATTATTGGCAGCGTTTCTTTCCACGTCTCTGACTTCATAATGATCCAGTTCTTTTATATTGGGAAGAAAATTAATTACATGATATCGATAATGACAAAGATGAACGAGAGAAGATTCTCCATATAATGGATCGGCAAAAACAACAGATTCCAATTTTTTTTGACCTAATAGCGATTTTATGTCCTGCTCAAAAATAATTTAATTATCAATAGAATTAAAATAAATTAGTTTAAATTATTGCCATTATTAAATAAATATTATTAAATATTAAATAAAATTTCTAACTGTATAACTAATAATAATTCCTAACTTTCAGGGAATAAAGAGGATTTCCAGCAAAGTTGACACGACGCAAATTTCCACTGCGAGGAAAAAAATTCAGAAGTCTATTCAGGTTGTTTTTAGCCAAATTGAGTTCTTGCAAAAACACCAAGCCTCGAATATTCTGCAATAATTTGAGGAAATTCCCGAAAATAATTTTTGAATATATACTCGGAACATAATATTATGATATTTACAATAAATACAATAAATACAATTTACAATAAATAAAAAACAATAATCATATAAAATTTTATCACCAACCCTAATCTGCTTAATAAAGTTTCCCGCTAAATTCAAAACAGCGAGACGTTCGCAATTAACCAAATTAGGAATTTTCTCAATCAGATTCGAGTACAAGTAAAGTTTTTCAATATTTTTACATTTCTCCAAATTCTTCGTATCCTAATTAAAATATATCTCAAATTATTTTATTTGTAATATTTTTAAATAAAAAAAATATATATATTTATGTTATCACCTTTATTTGACATTCCACAAACCACAATTCGCGAATATTAATTAATTCTGAAATACCATCTAAGGATGTGATACTTGGTTGACCAATCACAATCAATGTGTGCAAATTTCGTTTTGAGAAGCATATTTCGGCAATAGAGAATTTCTCCCCATAAAAAACACATAATTCTCCCTCGTCCCCTTTTTTGGATTCTAACTTAGTAGACATTTTAATAACTCGCCTTTCTTTTTTTTTTCTTTTTTAAATTAAATTAAAAATTTTTTAAAATATTTTTTTATTATTTATTTTGTTCAAAAATATCTTCCCGGAAATTTAATGTAGAAATTTTTAAGAAGGTTTATATAATTCGCCAATCCATAGTCATCGGGAAATTTAAATTATAAATTATTGTTAATTAATATTATATTAATATATTATAATTTTAATGGCTTTCTGGATCAGGAATTCAAATTATGCCCGCCTTTTAACTCTCTGCGTGGTGCTGCCTCTGCTGGTGAAACCCGGCAATATTTCTCCCATTCAATTAATCCTAATCTCTAGTTGACTGTCTATAGATTTATAGTTCATGCTCTTAACACGACCGCCATTTTTACCGCCTCTTCTTTTATTCCAAACCACGCCGTCGCCGTCCAGCCTTTGTCTATGATTTTCGCGAATTTTCGTCCACGTCATTCCTACCAAAATTTCGGAGACGCAAACATGGATCTTGCGCGAGCAAATCCGTCTGAAGAAGGATAATACATTGTGAAAAATTCTAGAAGATTAAGGCTGACAAGTACGTTTATTAATAATTTTTTAAAAACTGTACTTAATCCTATAAACCAGTTTCCCCAGGAAATAATAAGAACCAATTGAACGACTGCTTTAGTGAATTGGATTGATCAGAAAAAATAAGTTCCGATTTCATGAATATAAAAGATAAATAAGTAACGTTTGATTTTACAAAATAAATAAAACTGTTTTACTAAATTTTTAATCGGAAACCTCAGACTGATTCAAATTTTCTAATCGGTTTCTTGTTCCTGGCCAGGGGGGGGGGGGAGCGTGGTTTCTTGGCCCAGATTTTAAATACAAAAACTTGGTTCCTATTTACAAATTTGTTAATAATGTTTATATAATTAATAATTGCGCTACTTAAATAATTTATAATAAAATAAAATAACTTTTAAATTATTATTAAACTCCTTCCTTGAAAGTGGGTGGGGTAATTATTTCGTGTAAATTTCCCTTAGGAATAATTTTTATTTAATATATCAAATATTTCCTAGTGTAAATTAGTATAAACTAATTTTCCTCTGATCTTTCAGACTCCTGGACTTTTAAAATCAGTTTTCTTGGAAGGAAACTGGTTCCCATTTCGTCTAGTTTTCGAGGAAAGCTTCCTATGGAATGTTTTCACCACAGAGGAGTCAACTGTGGAGACTGGATTGTGATTCAAGGTTTCTTCAACCTTGAAATTCAATGAAACTTGCTCGTACTGCTTACTCGGAATTTTCGTTAATCAAGGAACCATTCTATCATCAGTTTGATGTATCAGAATCAAGTTCTATTCTTAATTTCTCCCACACCCACCAAGGATTTATTCGAGAACTTTTGGATTATTAAAAAATCCCTTAACTTTCATGAAAATTCCTCACAATTATGGATCAGCGAATTTTTAAAATTCTTTAAACATTCATCTTTTCGTATTATCGAATCACTCTCATGAAATTTCCTCACAATTATGGATCAGCGAATTTAAAATGATTTTTTTTTAAATTCAACTATTATCTTTCATTTATCATCGATGATATTCATGATATATCAATATTCATGAAATATCCTCGTAATTATGGATCAGCAAATAATAGCCAAATTTTGTACTTCTAATTTATGCGTTCCATTTGTAATGGATACACATTTCCTCTTAGACCTTCATGTCAGTTTGTTATATTTCGAACAAACACTCATATTTATATTGTAAATTCATATAAAAAATAAAATAATATTAATAAAATAATATCTACTCGAAAAATATTTTTTCTACGCCCATTTATAATTTTATTTACACAGTATTATGAAAATTTCATCTAATTTTATCACATTAAAGAATTGCACATTTTATTTAAAAATTAAGACTAAGTTTTTATACTTTGAATCTCCCGCGGAGAATTTCAGGTGACCTGTGACGTCACGTAATATTAGTTCCCTACATGACTCATTATGAGCCCATATTGGCCTCGCAAAAGAGATACATTAAACATTTTGAAAAGTGGCAGTTATCAAGAACGTTTCTCAACATTGGTGGAGAATTTATCAATAATAATAAACTGGATTTTCACATGGTGAGCTCATTATTATACTAAATAATAAAATAATTTTAAATATCTGAAAAAAACAAAGCAAACAGTATCTCATACACCTGTTTGTAGGTTACGTATTTTGTGTCTGTTGTGACGTTTTGGTTGAATTTTAATTTGAGTAGATAATTATTTATAAGCATTTAGTGACTGTTGATGATTTATTTCCATTTTTCATTCATACATAATTAATTATGTCCCTTTATTTGAAATATGCAATTATAAATTATTTCCATACTCTGACATCAAAATCGTTGACTGTTTTGACGTTTTCATACGTTTGCGTTTTATACGGAAGAAGATGTAATCAGAAAGAGTCAATATTAGATAATTACCTCATCTAATAAAATAATACAGACGGATTTTATTCAATTATCCTTTTTTTTCTCTTACACTCTTTTCGTTTCTGAATCTTTAATTTTAGTATTATTATTATTATTATTATTATTATTATTATTATTATTATTCATTTTATTGATTTATTTATTAAAAATTTTTTTTTCGTTAAGGGCGTTGTTGGAGCCCAGTTCTAATCTAAAAACTCGATTTCTTCATTTTACTCAACAAATATTGAATTTGGAATTTTTTCCCTCTGTGAAGTTAATTAATTTCTTACTAGAATTATGCGCATAGAGCGAGAAAATATCTAATTGAAATTTTTTTTAAGTAAATTGAAAATATTGAATTTTAAAGTTAGATTTTGAATATTTCGTTTTGAGCAAAAAGTATCGAAATTAAATATTTTTTCGCTCTGTATGCAGTCTCATAGTAAAAAAAAGATTAGCGGTAATTATCTAAAATTTTCGTTGAGTAAAATGGAGAATAGAATTTTGAGCTTAAGGGCACCCGATCCCTACCTTACCGACATTTTTTTCTCTGTAACGCTACGTCTACATTTATAAAGATATCAAATTGAAAATATATAAAATTAAAGAAAATATGCTTGTCTGGCCTTAAATTTTTGTAAAAATACAAAAAATTTTGTTGAAAAAAATTTTTTTTTAGAATGTCAATATTTAGGACCAGACAAACATACCTTAAGGCTTTAGCTTCAAATATAGAAATTTTCAATGTGGTATCTCAATAAATGTAGACGTATCGTTACAGAGAAAAAAATGTCGGTAAGGTAGGGATCGGGTAAGTAATACATGCCCTTAACACTTGAATTCAACGCCCTTAAAATCATGTAGAACCCAATAGGAGAACGCAGAAGTTTAAAAAATGCCTCATAAAAAATCTTTTTACAGAATCCCGAAGACTGCCCACCTGGATGAAAAGTCATCTAATGCATATCTGTTAAAAAAGAGAGAAAAGCATGATGGGGTTGATTCAAGGAAAAAACAAGGAAGAAACCGAGCGTATACCCTACGATGAGGAAGACAACAACGGTTTAATTTTAAAAGACCACTATATCCCTGAAGAAGTCCTCGCGAATATTCTTCTCCATGTTCACTACAAAACTCTAGCGAAATCTATGCTTGTTTGCAAGCGTTGGAACACCTTAATTGAAAATTATGTTTGGCGCAAGAAAAGTGAAAAGGTCTTGAATCGATTGTTGCCACTGGACGACAAAATACCCTGGACGTTGCATTACCTTATTTGCAAAGACAAGAGCCCTTTTCGAAGGAATCTAATAAAAAATCATTCCGGAGGTGAAGGTCTTAAAAAGCACTGGAGGATTACCAGAAATGATGGAGACGGGTGGAAAGTTGAAGAACCGCCCGTGGGAGTCCCTCCCTTACCGGAAACGGAACCACTGTTCGCGGAAAAGCAAACTTGTTTTGCTACCTCCTTTGCTTTTTGCAGTAAAAGACAAACAATACATCTTCTTGCTGAAGGATTGACTGAACAAATTCTAGATGATCTGCAACCACCAATAGTTGTAAGTTTTTCATAATTTTTCTCTTTGGAAGTTGCTCAAATTGTTTTAACATTAATAATTTCAATATAAAAGCATAATTTAATTTTAATATTTATTTGGAACAGGTGAGTGAGTGGTTCTGTGCTCGATGGGATTGTCGAGGTGTTTATCGATTGTCGGTGATGTTGGTCGCAGAAGATGAAGAAATTACCTTGGATTCATTCGAATTTCAAGGCGAAGCTACACAAAATGAATGGCAGCAAGTGAGGAACATAATTGATATTTCGATGCAATCAGCTTTAATACCCTGTTGGAAGTAAAAAGATAGAAAGGGATAGAGATTTTCTATCTATCGTTTTCACTAGGAATTGAAAGAGACTGTAAAAAGAATAGAAAAGGATTGAGATGACTAGATTAGGGATAGAAATGGATAGAATGGTAAAGATTGAAATGGATAGACTTGATACAGAAGATAGAGATGGATTGAAATTATTGTAGGTGAATAGATGTGGATATAAAGGTGTGGATTGAAAAGGATAGGCTTTCTAGTAGATTGTAAAAAGAATAGAAAAGGATTGAGATTATTAGATTAAGGATAGACACGGATAGAAATGTAGTGATTGGAAAAATTTGGTAATACACTTCAAGAGAGAAAGGAAAGAATTTAAATGATTATACATGGATAGAAATGGATAAGAATGGTAAAGATTGTAAAAGAGTGTAAAAGAGATAAGCAGGGATTCAAATGATTAGACCAGGGATAGATATGGATAGGAAAGTAGGGATTGAAAAAGATAGGCGCTGCAAGAAATTACAAAAGGGATAGAAAAAGATTGGTGTGGATAGACGGAGAATAAAGAAAGATTAGTGTGGATAGACGGGGGATAGGAAATTATTGGTGAAGATAGATGAAGGATACAGAACTGCAATTGATAAGGAGATAGAAAGAGATAGACAGATAAAGACAAGAGATAAAAAGAGATAGAGAAGTGGGGATTGAAAGAGATAGGCGTGGATTTGGATTGAAGTGAAGATAGAAAGGGATAGACAAAAATAGGCGAGAGATAGGAAGGAATAGAAAAATGTTTTGAATGAAAATAGAAAAAAGATTGAAATTGATAGACTTGGTAAATATACTTCAGGAGAGATAGAAAAGGATTGAAATGATTTATACAAGAATAGTAGAGATTGAAAAGGATAAGCCTAGTATTAAATTGTAAAAGAAACAGGCAAGGTTTCCAAAGTTGGGTTTAAAAAAGATGGAGATTGCACAAGGGATAGAAAAAGATTGACGTGGATAGGCGGAGAATAAGGAAAGATTTATGGGGGCAAGTGGGGGATAGAAAATTATTGGCGAAGATAAACGAAGGATACAGAAAGATAGAAATAGATTAGCATGGATAAGGCAGGATACATTTGGATATATTTTCCTTTTCTATTTCAATCCTGAAGATTGAAAAAGATTCAGATAGACTTTCTATCTTTTTACAGTTAACAGGGCTTGATTTATAACTATAATGAAAACATTCTTTCTTTACATTTGCAATTTTTCGTCTCAGGTAACTACTACGTTTCAAAACTACGGCAGGGGCTTAAGGAAAGTTATCTTCGACCATCAAGGGAAAGACCTCCAGTTTTGGGCTGGACATTATGGCAGCAAAATGGCAGGTGCTTGTGTTAAATTAGAAGTACCTTTCCCCGACAAAGAATACTTTTCGGAATAGTTTTTGGTTTCTGGTGATGTTAAAGGATCTAATTTTTATATTTAAGGAAATTCCTAACTATGTATAGTAGACCAAAGTTTAATTCTTTTCAGTAAACACTTTTTGTACATAATTATTAATGTATATATAATACTTAGTTTTACATTTAATATCTGCTTTTCATTCTATAATTTTATACTCAACTTAATTTTCAATTTTTTTTAAAAGCTGTTATATATATTTTGGTACTACGTTTAATAAATATGATATTTTTGAAAATTTCTCTCATTAATTTAATTTTCAGGAAGGTGAAAAAACAATTTAATAAAAAAATTTTGAAATTTCTTTCCTGATGCTATTTGTTCACGAAGGAAAGGTAGTTTTATAAATGATGTAATTCCATTTTCTATCGGTCTATTTATTAAGTACTCGGTTCGCGCATAACGTCTACATAATTTTCATACATATTTATAATTTAAGGAAAGGAAGGTCAGAAAAACCAATATATGTACAAATGGAGGACACGGTCTTCTCATTTCTGTAAGATTGATACTTGGAATGCGTTTTCGTCTACATAGCATTAAGAACTAAACGAACCTATCGATATACTTATCACACACTAAAACAATTTCACTCTTCGATGTGGTTTTTGCATTCCTTAAAATTTTAAATCCGCGATATCCGAGAATTTGAAACTCAATAACAAACTACAAGATCTTTCTACAATAAATAATCTTCTATACTCAGTCAAAAAACATTTTCTGTAAAAGAAGTTTCGGTAATAAATTATACATATATATATATACTGTAGTGCTTTTTTAACGGTACTATTTTGCGATATTAATTTATCTCTTTAAACGAAACATTTGTGCGTCGCTTTTACTTCTACTCTGAATCATCGGCAATATAATTACACACTTTAGCAATATTCTCCTATCTTATTTAATGCGTCGCTGCAAAGCTTTTAAATAATATTTATGTAATTTTCGTTCGATTTTTGGATTTTACGCAAACAAGCGTCTATGTGCTGTTTCTACTTGTGGAAATGTATCACTTGTTACTGATAAATGTTGAAACCAATTCAGAATTAAAGATTGAGTAGTATGTACGTAATACGATTTTGAGCAAGGAAACTGACCCTAATTTGTATTCAGGAAGCTGGTGTAATCCACAAAGACATTTTACATAGTAATTTTTACTATACAGAATACAGTAGATTCTACTACGCTTCGTAACCAATCAGAAGCCAAGTTGAAGGGAAGAGACGCTGCGGATTGGTTGCGAAGCATACCCAATCAAAGGAGCAGAATCAAAACCAATCAGAAGCCAAGTGGAGGGAAAGAAGCACTGTGGATTGGTTTTAAGACTGATCCAATCAAAGAAGCAGAATCTGAACCAATCAGAAGCATTTCCTCCCCTAGACTTGGGTTCTGATTGGCTACGGTGTAAACTGCCTCAGTAAATCTAATACACTCGACTCTTCCACTATTAACGACCCAAATATTAACAAGTTCACAATAATAACCACATTCTATTCTCAATATTAACCAGCGCTCTGGAATCTGATTGGTTGCTATTGGTGCAGAGTTTAAAATGCTAAAAAATACTATTTCATGTGGAAAACGTTTTGGATTTCGCTAATATTGGGAGAGTTGGGTGTACAATGAACTAGACAAAATATAAATCAGAATTGAAGCCACAATTTGACACAATTAGGGTCGGGTCTCCCTTAAGATTCCTATTAAGTTAGTTTTAATTTCTATTAGGACTATTTTGGTCATCGACAGCAGTTACATCGCAGTTGTAAACCGGGTAAAAAAACGGGTTGAAAAATTCCCAACTTGCAGTCCCATAAGCAATACACACAAGCACTAGTTGCACTGCATATCAGTAACAAGATACTGAACTTTAGAGCCCTTACATATCGAAATACGACAATCGAGTTTTCAATTTGTATGAAGATACAAAAAAGTCCCAGTTCCCTGAAACGAGCTTCCCGAGGGAAAGATCGGCACAATACATAGTTTAAAAAAGATTACCTCTTCACATATTTGGTCAACGACTCAAGGAATAGACTTTCTAATTCGTATTTTAGATTATTTTCCATGAAATAGCAAATAGAAAGGTGTCAATAAAATCTTTGAATTATAAAACGCTGTTCAGCCTTATCGAGTAAACTAGAAATGGAAACTGCAGTCTAGCAAACTGCCTCCTCTGTAAATGTCGCGCGTTGCTTGTAGGGTAATTAATAATTACGAAAATCTACATAACGGTACTAAATATAGCTGTTGGCTTAATGCTTGAAGATTTTTGATTTTTTTTTTATATTGAGATCAGTGGTGGATTGGAAAGGAGCAGTCTTTATTTCGTCCCGGAGGGATTTCAGTGGGTCCCGAATTCTGGGGAGGTTCCAGTGAAGAAAATATTGGAGATCCAATCAGAAGACTTGATCTGCTTCAGTATTTCCCTCACTGGTTTGATTTGTAGCTTAGTTAAGACTATTTTGAGATAGGATACAATTCATACAATTGTAAAAGGATCTTATCCACCACTGGAGCCTTCAGTTCGCTCCTACAATCGAGTGCAGAGTCCCAGAATCTTTGGTGGTCAAGCTTCAGAAACATTCTCGTTGGTATTACGTTTGTATAGTTAAAAGAGTGGCTCCACATGATCTAGACTATCTTGGAACTCTGCACGATTCTTAATTACCCGCGATCATATTCAACCTTTCGAAAGGTACCTAAGCTTCGGGAATTTACCGATTGACCCATCTCTGTACGGCTTCGGCCCATTGTGCTTCGGCGCTGTCGTCGTCTTTCTCGCCTTCGGCTTCCTCTCTCTCGCCCCTGTCGTGATCATTGCAAGGAGTTGCAGATGGCGTTCGTGACGCGTAGACATTCCGAGCTCTCAGTTCCGCCAGAAAGTCGTGTTCCTGTTGATAGCGCCGTTGAAGTTCTTCCCTCCAGGAACTGCCTCCGCCGCTGCTGTCGTCGCCGTCTTCAGCGACTTCGAAGTCTAGGAAAAAGAGAATTAGCAATGCGTCGTTGCTCCAGTCTTCATGATTCAGTTTCATTTTGAATGAAAGGCTCACTATTCATTTGAATATTAATTACTGAATATAGATAGTAAGTCAATTAAATTAAGTAACTAACTGAAGATGACGTGGAAATAGAGATTACTTCCGGAGGGTCAGATGTTAAATCGCTATTGCGAACTTTTAGACTTAGTGGAAGATGTTGATCATCTAGACTCGATTCCCACTAGATATTACTGGATCATAAGCTAATTCTAGACTTATATTTCACCTATCAGAAGCGAAACATCAGAATTGAGTTCTTCTTTCTGCTTATGATAGGTGGAACATCTAATGCTAATCTAGAGTCAATAGATTGTCTAAACTCGACTGATGTAGATCTAGATCTGGATCAGGGACGTCCATGGACAGAGTAAAGACCTAGGAATACCCTAATCGATTCCGATTCCTTCGAAGAATCGATTCCAGGAATCGACGATCTCATCGGAATTGAAGGATCGATTCCCACCGATTGATTCCCAACCCTAATCGATTCCGATTCCTTTGAATAATCGATTCCAGGAATCGACGATCTCGTCGGAATCGAAGGATCGATTCCCAACCCTAGAATCGACGATCTCATCGGAATCGAAGAATCGATTCCCAACCCTAATCGATTCCGATTCCTTAGAATAATCGATTCTAGAAATCGACGATCTCGTCGGAATCGAAGAATCGATTCCCAACCCTAATCGATTCCGATAACTTCGAATAATCGATTCTTGGTGCCTGAGAATCGATTCTTGACTTCGAAGAATTGATTCTAGGAATCTACGATCTCGTCGGAATTGAAGGATCAATTCCCAACCCTAATCGATTCCGATTCCTTCGAATAATCGATTCCAGGAATTGACCATCTCGTCGGAATCGAAAGATCGATTACCAACCCTAGAATCGACGATCTCATCGGAATCAAAGAATCGATTCCCAACCCTAATCGATTCCGATTCCTTTGAATAATCGGTTCCGATTCCTTTCAATAATCGATTCTTGATTTCGGAAAAATCGATTCCAGGAATCGATGATCTCGTCGGAATCGAAGGATCGATTCCCAACCGTAATCAATTCCGATTCCTTCGAATAATCGATTCTTGGTGCCTGAATATCGACTTTTCGGAATCGATTCTTGATTTCGGAAGAATCGATTCCAGAAATCGACGATCTCGTCGGAATCGAAGAATTGATTCCCAACGATCGATTCCGATTCCTTCGAATAATCGATTCTTGGTGTCTGAGAATCGATTCTTTGGAATCGATTGACTTCGAAGAATCGATTCCAGGAATCGACGATCTCATCGGAATCGAGGGATCGATTCCCACCGATTGATTCCCAACCCTAATCGATTCCGATTCCTTCGAATAATCAATTCTTGGTGCCTGAGAATCGATTCTTGACTTCGACGATCTCGTCGGAATCGAAGAATCGATTCCGATTGCTTCGAATAATCGATTCTTGGTGCCTGAGAATCGATTTTTCGGAATCGATTCTTGACATCGGAAAAATTGATTCCAGGAATCGACGATCTCGTCGGAATCGAAGAATCGATTCCCAACCCTACAAAGACCCAATTCGTCACCCCCACTCCTACCGCCATCGGTAGAATGGATAGTGGAGGGGGGATGACGACGGCTCTCGGTCGTTATCGGTCGCTCTCAGCTGCTTGACTATCGAAGTCGAGCGGACCCGAGAGCGTCCGATTCGAAACGAGAAGTACGGGAAGCCCTGGAAGTAGTCCGTGGACATCCTTGATCCAGACTAGATCTAGACTGGTCTTCTATTTAGAAATTGCAAATTGGAAAGTACTCATCGCGAACAGGCATTGCTGAAGCATTTGTAACGAAGCATTTGTCGGTTATACTAGAAACTCTAATCAGTTTTCCCTTCTGTTTGTGAAGCAGTTTAGACTAGATTGTCTTTAACACGTGGACACCAAGAAGAATTGAAAAGGTCGTAACAATGGGTCAAGTGTTATTGGTAACTGGTTGTGCAAAGGTGTTTTATGGCTTGTGTTAGAGTTTAGTGAAGTGTCTAAGAATAAGACGAATGAATTTGGAGAATTGAAAGAAACTTACCTAGCGGCTTTCTGATGTTATGGCGGCCAAAGTTGTGAGACTGATCCTCCTGGTCTGAGTCTGCAAGCCACCAGGACACATTCAAAGAGGGTGCATCACACACATTCCACAACACGTCTAGGGTGTCATTTGTTTAGTAGTCCGTCTCGTCAAAATGTATAATTGGGTATAAACTCAACTAGCTAAAGGGTCAGAGAAAGAAAACAAGAGGAACAGAAAAGTTCTGGATTTCTTTTTGTCAGTGTGTTGTAACTTTAAAAACAAAACACAAAAGAAAGTTGTTCTCAGTCTCTGCTTTACGCCTTTGGGTTACTTCTATGACTAAACTAAGTCTGTCTTATGCAGGAGAAAATGCGATGAATACTTCTGATGAGGAACAAATATAAAAAAGTGTTGTATGATATGTATTTACAAATGTGCAAGGTAGGCTATAGTCTTCCTTCTTTGCAAGAACGGCATCGTTACTTTTTATAGTCTGGATTGAACGGCATTCAAGAATCTTTCAATGCGGCATTCAGGGTCAGGTCAACTCAATACTTGATAGTTTAAGAGTAATCTTTCAAAGATTGAAAGTGGAAAAGGGATTAGAGTGACTCTGAATGTTGCATTGGAATTTTATGGATATTTATCCACAAGAAGTCATTGCAAGCTTGTATCAGTTGTTCATTTTATGGTTTCTTTCTTTGTTCACTTCATTGCTCACTTCATTGTTCACATAAAAAGTGACTTCTTCTGGAGAATTGTCCATATAATCTTAAAGGATGAAGGTACGAATGATACCATGCTCGTGAAGATTTAGAACGATTGAAACATGATAAAAAATAGAAATGACGTTGAATGTGAATTGTAAATGTAGCGAAAAATGACTCCTAGTGAGGCAGAGAAAGAATCTTGGAACAAGATATCCCTTGTCATTTGTGAAGATCACAGTATTTGAAAAATTTGCAAAATTTACATTCAAAATACATTTTTACAAGTTTCCTTCATAAATGGCTCGAGAAATGAAAATCGGGTGAAAAATTCTCCTATCGTTGCTACTCTAACGATTCAGGATGATTCCTTTAATGGACCCCAGAAATTCTAATGGATCACTTTCAAAAAACAACGTTACAACTTATTTTATCATTAAAAGAAAGATCCAGAGATCAAATTCTGAGATCCAGTTTGATGAATTGAAACACTCAGTAGTACTCTCACCTGCCCTTCGCGCTCGCAACTGCGTAAATAAAAATCACGAAAAATTTAAGATACTGTTTTAAGATAATCCATGCCATCGATGGTTAATTTTTTTTTTCAAATAACTTTTTTTTAATCGATCGCATGGGCAGAGATCTAGAGAACTTGGGTATCTCCTGCAACTACTTTAAACTGCATTCACATCGGATATATTTATTTTTTTTTTGTTCTATTGTAAGCCGCAATTTTTTTGCAGCTGACGTACCTGAATTTAATTCCCGGACGAGCGTCGACATAGCATTAGTGACGCTATCGGCTGCTACCAACAAGTCATTCCTTAAGGACCTTCCAAGGCTATTGTTGCCACTGCTGGAACCGCTTCCGGGCAAGCTGTTTGTCCTGAACGCAGACCTGACATCGAAAATCTCTATTTTCTTGGCGCAAAGCAATAACTTTCAGCAAACAACTTCAAGGCGGCCACTTAAATCTTTGATAACATTTTTAATCATAAATAAAAAGCTAGTGATTGGCAATACCAAAAAAGAGAATCGATACTTAACTAAACGACCCAACCCTGGTTTCCACAAACTACCCAACCCTGGTATCTATTAGAACCTTGTGGCAGTCAGGGTTGGGTAGATATGCTCACAATGCAAAACAAAGGAAGGCGTCGTTGAATATCGGTAGTATCGATACCTTTACGATATTTGATATTAAATATATCGAATCTGATTGGTTCGCGGAAAGTGGTCGCCCTGAAAGTAAGAAAAAAATACGAAAAGTCATACGTTCGTTCAGCATGCTTTTATTACAAGCTCCAACAAATCTTCAATATCTTACTGTACACTGGACTTTGCTACGGATGATAAGACACTATTGGACAAGCGCACACAAGCTAATAAAAATTTAATTTCGCTGCTAGTGTTGATAGAACACACGCACATGCAGCGTAGTCGGACGTAAAATCTTCATTCCTAAACTTACATAAAATATCTCTTAAACATGTAGATCATTTTGTACTAGCGTTTGACTTCTGCGTGAAATTGCAAATTGCATTGGAAATGTTTCTGTACAGCTGGGGAGGTGGAAATTAAATGTGGTCGGGTATCAAATTTAATAAGGTGCAGTGCAAATTAAAACTCTATTAGGGTCTTCCTTATTTTGGGTCATTTAAAATATTAATTTCTTTTAAAATATGAATTTTTTGATTATTTCAGAAAATTACCCAATAAGGAAGATCCTACTTGTCATCACGTAAGTCCATGCTACAATTTACAGACACGCACAAAGTAACATATTAACTACAGGCAAATCGAAATTATTTCAGGTTTTTCGTCAACGGATGAAATGACTCGAAATGACTCCGATTTTACAATATACGTTAATCGGTAAAAGAATAAACAGTAAACAATTAATGTACATAATTATATCAAGAGATTCCCTCGAAAACTAAGCAACGTAAATTATCTTGCCCACTACCGCAAATAAAATCAATAAAAATCTATACAAACTCGTATAAAAATAATAATTCCGCAATAAAAATTTCAACAGTTTAACATAGTTCGATAAATCTTAACAAAAGCGGCGCCAATTTAAATATTAATTTCGCATCAAGCGCAAATTATCTCTAAAATATATATTTTCTTAGAGCGCAAAAGAAAGTTGGGAACACAAGACAAGCTGGTAAAAAAACAATTAAATATAACACGATCGTGATTAAAACCAATGAAAACTATAAAATTTTCAATAAAAATGACATGATAAGTACAAAAGTACAGAATTACTGAAGCTGTCGACTTGTCATGCTCGTATTTTGTAGCCTGTGTTTTTTATGACATGCATTTTAAACTGCTCATCTAATTTTTTGAAAAATCGACGGTAGTTAGACTGGCCAAAAGTATTCCGTGAATAGTATTGTGAATTTAAACATTTTTTATTACACCTCCAAGAAAAAGTCGAGTGAAGATTGATTTAACCGTTATATCAATGTTTTGAAGTTGACTAAAGTGAATTTAGGTTGGCAGCAGTGAAGTTAGCCTCAGAGCCACCTAGCGGAAGAAACCGGCACTGCCGACCAACCCAATAAGAAGGCTTGCATTAAAAAGTATCAAGGTGCAGTCCCATGTCGGCAAAAAACGTCGGCGTAAAAGCAGAAACTCATGAGAGTGACAGAGAAACAGATCAGTGTGTCTCTTTCACTCTCATGAGTTTCGGTTTTCTGCCGACATGGGACTGCACCTTCAGTTCTTTTTCTTTTCCTGTTCGTTGTAATGTTTTCCATCGAACTTTATCGTGGCGAGGATGTAATAAAAAACTAATAAAAAAGTAGAGCGCCTTTGGCCAAGTGAAAATCTATTGACAGGAAACATTCACTCTTTTCTACTGCTAAGCATTCGCTCTTCCCTCCCCCCTTTCTGACTATTCGTGTCTTTATCTCAGTTCGCAATACAATTTCCTTCACATGCCCTCCTACCTTACATCTCCTCCAACACAAGAGAGATTATCCGGTATAGGATTCTGTACCGTTCCTAGAATAGCGTTTCCCGACATATTTGCTACTGACGTTGTGGGCACTGGACTTTGGTAGCTTTGGGACATCGTGTGTTGAACCTGATGTTGTTGTTGCATGGTGGAAAGAGGTCCACCCGGTGTAGGTGGCGCTGACCTGCTACTTGGAATGGCGCCAGGTGGCAGCGGTGGAGACTTTGTGCTTCGTGGCGAACTGTTTGGTGTTGACCTTGGAGAAGCTTGGTGGTTCTAAAAAAAGTGAATTGTTAAATACACCGACTCTTTTCTTCTGCGATATCGATTTCAATGAAGACCTACCTTTAGCATCTTCATCAAGCCCTCAAGTTGTACCATGAGTTGCCTCCTAGAATCTTGAAGAGTCGCCAGGTGGCTCTCCAACTCATCTTTTCTTTGTCTAAGAGCCCTCAGCTCCGACATCAAAGCAGGGTTTTCCAAACCAGCGGCTTCGATCTCTTGTTGCCTCCTATCAATTCAAAATTGATTTCACGTTAAATTCGAGTTTAACTTGACAGGAGAAAAACAATAGCAGCGAGCAGAGCCTAAACTATTATCTATTTTGTCGTCTGCTATTCTTTTTCTTGCTTGTTTGTGGCTGTAATGTCATGATCACTTTGCGACTGTGCCTGCATGATGTATGATATGTTTACTGTAGTCTTAGAGCTGATCCAGAATTTAGAGAATATAAAATAGCTAAGTTTAGCAGTGCGCGAGTATCTTTCGATTGACAGTATCAAGATTTTCTTTCAAGATTGTGTATATCTTCAACTTGTAGAGTGTTATAAATAGTATTGTTCTCAATCTTTACTCTACTCTAAAAGTGCATTCATTCTATATGCAACCAAGGGTACAAGAAGCTGAACCGAAAACTTCGAACATGCGTGATTCTAGGATGGTTCGGTAGGATGATCACGAGGTTGAGGCTTGATATAAAGGATGTTAAACGACACAGGTATACCTTAACCTTGCAATCTCCCGCATTATCTCTTTGTTCTTCGCTTCCAGTTGTGAAATTAGCTCCCTCTGAGCCCTGGAAGCCTCCAAGGATGCAATATTAGCATCTGATGGTGCTCTTCCCTGCTGATAATATCCAAAATGAGTCTCGAAACGAAGTCAAACAAAATGTAGAAATGCTACCAAGTACTTCAACTCACCGTTTGCTCTGCCTGGGACATTCTGGAAGTGGCGCGAGGCTGTGAAAATATTAATAAAGCTCTAATTAACCGCATTAGGGAAAAGCGGGACGAGACGCTTAATTGAGAGCATCAGAGTCGGTAAATACGAAGTGAGAGCTATAGCTAAATTTTAAACGACTTACTACAGTTCGTGCCTCCTGAGCCAATCTCTGTGCATATCTAGCTATTAATTTGTGCTCGTCGTCCAATCTCGAACTGTCCATGCTGATTTTACAGGTAAAAGATTAAAAATTTATTATAATCATCTATTTTGCCTGATGAGATGAAAATCGTCTAATTACCTTCGTAGGGTTGAACGACTGTCCATGGAACCGGCGTCGAATGGCGCCATAAAACCCGGATCCGGAAATCCGTTGTGAGAAGGTAAAGGTGAAGGGGGTCTGCAATCAAGAACAGTTTTTTTAAATTGGGAATGATCAAAACATAGTGTCGCATAGCAAGTTTAAATCCCTAATAACACAGGCACACAAAAAAAAGGTCCTGTTCCCGGAATCAGGGCAGGTTGAAGGTCATTTCAAGGTCAAATCCTGAAAAAATAGTCCAATTGATTCAAATTATTATTCCTATATATTTTTGGGGTCGTTGAATCCAAATCCGATGTCCGTTTGATCCGACGAGGTCAAATTGAAGGTCATTTCAAGGTCAAAAGTGTTTATTCTGTGTTTTTGTGTGCCTGTGTAATCTGATGAGGAAAAACTTCTGAGCTTACGTAAGTATTATTTTTACAGCACTTACACAATGTGTGACAAGTCCAAAGTTTTCTCTGGCTGCTCTGGAAACCTTGGCAAATGATTTTTGCCTTTTTCAGGAACACACCTGAAGCTTTTTCGCAGCGAGTGACCAATTTGCTTGCTTGGTGATTTCTGTAAAAGGATTAAGTTTAAAAAATTAAAAATTTATTTTTTTTAATGTATTTATTATAATTAATTATTGTTTAAATCATATATGATTTAGTACTTACAAAACTGCTATATTCCCTTGTTTCGTGATCGTTGTTGTGCGTTCCAGAGACTTTTCCACGCCAAAAACAATCTTGGCAAAGCTGATAAGAGTTGCACTTTTGACACCGGTACCTAAAACCAGCAAAGTTCTCTCTGTGGCAGGCATCGCACATAATCGGATGAGTCACTGAAAAGATCAAGTCATTAATAATAACGTAGAAGAGCAAAAGTGAAGAAAAACAATACTACCAGAAAAACAATTCTCACCAGATTCAACAGCTGCTACCCTGTGATAAAGAGGGAGCCAAATCAAGCAATGTGGTCCTGGATCCGACATCAGAGTATCCAGAAAGTCATTAACAGTCACTTTAGAATTCTGCAAAAAAGAAAACGCCATTTATCAACCGAACACTGAAGATACAAAGGTAAAAGTACTTTGTATACTTTGAAGTATACAAAGGAGCAAAAACAGAATGATAAAAAGGATCGTAAAAACCTACCGGAAGAAAAATCGAACTGGCGAGACCTTCAGTATATCCGAAGGATGGAGATTCATAAACAGCTGCAGGCAAAGCCAGAACTTCCCTCAGATACTCGTCGAATCTCCAATGAATCATGTGACCATTACTGTCTGATATTTGGGAGTAAATATCTGCAAAGGGATATAAATATTAAAGAATTTCTATACAAATTTAAATTTCCATAAAAGCAAGTCGAAAACGTTCTTACATCGAAATTTGTCCATCAATTTTCCGGCGCAGAGAGTAGCCAAGGCTACTTTGACGGAGAATACTGAGATTTTGTTATTCTCACTGTAATAAAATTTAAAAAATTAATAATGAAGCTAAAAATATGTTTTGCAATTCTGATTGATGCTGCTATAGAAGATGTTTGATGTCCTTACCCGCTGTAAGCAGCAATCAGCCAATTCATAAGTAAGGCTGTCGTTGTGTCAACTTTAGCTTGATAAGAAACTGGCACTCTTTTATTCAATGCATGGAATAAGGAAGACAAAAGTGTTTCGAGTCTTGAGACTCCGAGCGAACTCGACGGTTCCAGTGTGTTCAACCCATTTTCCCTGAACGCCTCGATCACGTTCCAAATGTCGACATTGTGCACTGAAATGGAAACAATCGATTTGAAAAAAAAATCGGAAATAGAATCAAACCTTGTTAAGAAAATGATCAGCTCTCACTTTCTTTGTTGACCCCGCTAGAACTTTAGATTGAAGAGACAGATGAGAGTTGAGAAATAAATTGGTGACAATTGCAATTAATAGAGGAACTCTCACCATCAGGCAAATTTCAGTTGGGTCAACATTATCATTCCAACTCTCACTTGACTTAAAGATTAAATTGTAGAAGGAGAACTTACTATGAACCTTTTTCTGGATAAACCTGAGCTTGCAGGCAGTTCGGTATGAGGCGAATCGTATGCTATCAAAGTTTTGTTGCCGCATTTCCTGCAGCAGTTGCAGCCGACTTGCCTCTCCACTGCTGTTGCTGCTCGTAGAACCAATAGCCCCGTCCTCAGCCATTTCTAATAAACAACACATAAAATCGTTTTATACCTTGAAGCAACTTCGTAGTTAATAGGTTGATGATGGGTGCTAATGGACGTGAACGATT
This sequence comes from Synergus umbraculus, assembly GCA_900474325.1. Lineage (NCBI taxonomy): Eukaryota > Metazoa > Arthropoda > Insecta > Hymenoptera > Cynipidae > Synergus > Synergus umbraculus. Next base: position 6,982 of record UCOK01006029.1, on the reverse strand, counting down.
CGTTGGTTGTAGGAACACAATTCGTGGTTCTCTCCTTTACCTAATGGGCTATTGGGTAAAGGAGAGAATCAGGAATTGTGGACGTCTAAAGATATCCTTAGGTCATTTTTGTCAGTCCAACTGATGTCCTAAAGTCCTAAAGACGTCTTTAAGACGTGAAACATCTTCTGGACATCAATTGGACTAACAGAGAGGAGCTTTTTTCCAGGAGCTATTTTAGCTACAAGTATAAGTAAAACTTAAGGGCTTTTCGAAAGACTAAACAGCTATTAGACTTTATTCCAGGGATTTACTGTTATTCTCTTTTATTTGCAGACTAAAGTAATCCTATGCGGCTTTGCAGCGATAGTGAAAAGGTGACAATTGTCCAAATTCCAAAATAGGTGGAAAATTTCCAAAATATGTGAAGAAGGTGAAATAAAAGATAAAATTGAAGGAAATTTGTCTTAGTTGGTGAATATTCCTGAAAGCCTAGGGGAAAAGGCGACTTCTTCCATCTACCGCAAGAAAATGCAAGAAATCAATATCTACATGGTGGAAGCTGGTCCGGTCAGATAGCAAGGGAACCGGTGCGTTTATCCCAGGAAATTGGGAAAATGACGGGAGAAAATCTGCCCCGGGAATAACTGCACACTTTCAAAAAGAGGGATAAAAAAATTGAAGATAAAGAAGAGAGCTCAGCAGAAACTAAAATGAAAATAAAAGCTTCGCGAAACAATTTGCTTCATATTCCATTCCCTATGTGTCAAAGAAAGGACTCTGCGTCAAGGTTTCGCATACCGCGTATGAAATGAGAAGGGTGGAACCTGAAACTTTAGTAATAACTGTAAGTCACGTTAGCTACTGAGAAGTTCTTCCATTTACTAACTGTGAATTACCAGTAAACCCTACTTGGAGTTAATTTATTGCGAACATTTGTACGGTTCTCTTGACAGCGAGCAGCTGATCAAATGAAATGAATTATCATAGTTAGAAGGAAAATTGGATTAGAATAGTTAGAGATTAGATTAGACTAGTTTAGAGAGATGGATTTTGTATATTTGAGTAGCAATCATTTTGATAATCGGGTAGAGGTAAAATTCCTCCCAATAGGGATAAAAATTGCTTGAGGGATAAAATGTAAATTAAAAACTGCTGGGACTGAAGCTGATGGGAATTTCAATGCAGCTTTTATTCATTTATAGAAGTCTGGCCTGCGAAAAAAGGAAAGCTCAACTTCAACCGAACATCAAGCAGGGGCTTTGAACTCTACGTTAGAGTCTCAAGAGAGCAACGGAAGAGCTTACGCGACTCTGTAATCAGGTAAAAGTTTCCAGTCAAGATATAAAAGCTACACATATATATCTTTCTATCCGATTATGACAACTCTTTTGCTTGGATTTAAAAGTCCTATTCGAAAATCAGATTTTTGCAAGTTCTCGTGAAAAGGAGAGCTTTTAGTTACTGCACACTGAAAGATACCGGAAGAGATCCGAAGACGCTCGAAGAAGTCCGAAGACGATATTGGAGCTTAAAAAGTGAGCGGTAAGTCAGTCGATTTTATATGTCGTATAATAAGAATATTAATAAATGATAAAATATTAATTTTTTATAAAAAAGTGAACTTTAACATTCTAAGTTCTTAAGACCCAATAGAACCTCATCTTCGATTTAACAGTTTCGATCGAATAATGGAGGGAGAGAACAAAGGGAGCGCATTGTTGAGGTAAAGACTCAAAGAAGGCTATACAGAGCTATTAAAGACACTGGAAAGGGCCAACTTGAATGGCTCTCTTTTCCAGCAATTAAAACTCAAAGACAAGAAACGCGTCGATCTGCTTGCAATTTCAACCAAACCGCTTTCCCATTAATTCTTTCCGCAGCCGGCTTCGAAAGCCTTAATGACTACGAACGGAACTGTGTGGCGACGTCGATACTCTAACTGCTACCTGTTGAGTGAATAGGAACTTTTTTTCTAAGATTCAGTCCTGATAGAGTTAGGAATATTTCTGTAATATCATAGGTTTAATAGTTTTATAGGTTGCCGGCCGGCGAGCGCCGGTATGGAACTCTGCCTTGGAATCTAATTCTAAATTCAAATTATATATTTCAAATGGATCACGTGATCTAAAGTATTCTATTTATGAGCATTCGGCTTGTGAATGAGCCTTTATTTTCATGCTCTTGCGCAATGAAGAATATGAAGATGAGCACACCTGTGTACTCATCACACCTACTCTACTAGTGCGCCATGTGGTACAGTGGCAGGTTCGCGAAACTTTTTGGCTTACGTAAGGAAACTTCCCCCACCACGAGGGTCCCCGGATCTGTGTATACAACCGTGCTCCCAAGTGATTGAAATCATGGAGATAGGAATAGAGGGGACTAGCCCTGGCCCTTGTCGTCCTCAAACCGGCGAGGGGTAATGAAGCACTGAGGGAGGAGAGCTCCCGTCACCACCCTAATAGCTTTTAGGTCGTTTAGGGACCGCCATTTTTTATGTGAACCACTTCCGACTGCCGCTATTGGTGAATCAGCTGTTGCTTGGTTCATATAAAAAATGGAGGACACCCCCCCTCGGATTCATCACTTCGCTGGCAGGGATAGTCCCCTCTATTCCTATGTCCATGATTGAAATGGATAGACTTTGTAGTATGTATACTTAGAGGGAGATAGAGAAAGATTGGAATGATTATACATGGATAGATATGAATAGATTAGTAGAGATTGAAAAGGATTAAAGTGTAAAAGAGATAAGTAAGGATTCAAATGATAGACTTTCTAGTAGATTGTAAAAAGAATAGAAAAGGATTGGGATGATTAGATTAAGGATAGAAATGGATAGAATGGTAAAGATTGGAATTGATAGACTTGATACAGAAGATAGAGAAGGATTGAAATTATTATAGGCGAATAGATGTGGATTTAAAGGATTGGATTGAAAAGGATAGACTTCCCAGTAGATTAGATTAGATTAAGGATAGACATGGATAAAAATGTAGTGATTGAAAAGGATAGGCTTGGTTATATATTTCTAGAGGAATAGAAAAGGATTGAAAAGACGATAAAAGGATAGAGATGGTTAAGAATAGTAAAGATTGAAATGGATAGACTTAAAGAGAGTTAGAAAAAGATTTAAATGATTATACAAGGATAGATATGGATAAATTAGTAGAGATTGAAAAAGATAGCCGCTGCAATAAATTCCTAAAGGGATAGAAAAAGATTGGTGTGGATAGACGGAGAATAAAGAAAGATTAGTGTGGATAGACGGAGGATAGGAAATTATTGGCGAAGATAGATGAAGGATACAGAACTGCGATTGACAAGGATAGATTTTCTATCCGTCGTTTTCACTAGGAGTTAAAAGAAATAGAAGTGAACTGTGATTGAGGAGATAGAAAGAGATAGACAGATAAAGACAAGAGATAAAAAGAGATAGAGAAGTGGGGATTGAAAGAGATAGGCGTGGTTTCAAAGGATGGGATTAAAAAAGATAGAGATTGTAAAAGGAATAGAAAAAGATTGATGTGGATAGGCGGAGAATAAGAAAAGATTCACGTGGGCAAGTGGGGGATAGAAAATTATTGGCGAAGATAAACGAGGGATACAGAAAGATAGAAATAGATTAGCATGGATAAGGCAGGAGACATTTGGATTCATTTTTCCTTTCTATTTCAATCCTGAAGATTGAAAAAGATTCAAATAGACTTTCTATCTTTTTACTTCCAACAGGGGAGTTCAAGGGGGAAGGGGCAGAGAAAGAAGCGTCATAAAAATTCTAGGAAACGTATATCACGGCAACTTCAAATCATACCTGAAAAATGACCTAACATGAGAGTTGAGTGTATTTTAGTAATAAATCTTGATACGCTGAAGCAGAAAAAATTACTCCCAAACGTCACAGATGAAAAATGGAAGAAAAAAAAGTTCCCCTCTCTAAAAACTTGACACAAGCTAATTATATCAATTATGCGACTAATTATAACGCATGACTTGTTGGAAATAGTGTGAAGTGGGAACTATGAAATCAGTTTGTGGAATGATGTATCTTGTTCCCAATTATCTGCGACACATCATTTTTTTCTTTCTTGCGTCTCTAGCATCTTTCAACCCAATTACAAAATAGGTTGAAGCAATTGAGTCTAGTTAAATCTGTTAACGTCGTGATAAGTGCGAGCTGAATATCGTTAATTATCAAGTCTCGTGGTTTGAAACGTAATTATCTGACAAAGCAAATCGTAATGCGAAGCTTGTCGAATGTGTACGGACTAATATTCCTATATTGAATCATAAACTTTACTGTCTACAACTATATTTTAGCTAAATTAATTTCCCAATCAAATTCAATACCAACATTATGCAAAATTCCAAATTTTACTTTTCGGAATAAGATTACACACTAACATTTAAAATTCCCTTAGTTAAATATTCCCAAAGTTGAAAATTCCCAAAGTTGGTAATTCTCGGAATTGGTAAATTTTATCCCTAATTTAGAAGCAGACGGCAAAAGAAAGTTTGGTTGATTGAATCGCAATCGTTCCGCATTGTTTCTGGCCGGGAAAGGAGGTGAAGAAAAATTAGGTTTAGGGTATCTGGGGCAAACGATTTGGAAGCTTAAGTCGGAAGTGCGGAAACGTGGAATCATTGGAACAGAAAGTTAGGCCTAACGCACTAGGATACGTAGGGTTGAATCAATACAATAAGTGAACCAGGTGGGGGATGGATAAGAACTTGGTTGGAAACTGGGGAATGGCTGGAGGTCGGAGAGCCTTGTTCCAAACAGAGGAACGGCGAACCGAACCGCCTAAAGGCGCGGTCAACTTTTGATCTTGGATAATATCAAGATTGATATCCAGAAGACATCTGCATACCGGTACTAATATGGTAATCGCATTCGCCTTCAATCTGACGTGGCGGACCCCAAAGGAACGCAACGAGAAGTCGTTAGCTTTATGGTAGCCCAAAAAGGAGCTTCAGAAAGATGCAAATTTGAATTTATTGAATAGAATTAACTTCCGAGCAAAAATAAAAATTAGCTTCGATCTCTGAAATTTTATTACTGAAGTTTAAATTACTGCTTTTTTTATTTATTAAAGAATTAAAGCTTGGTAATAATGCAGACCAGACCTTTGAACTCTTACCGAGTTCCGGTATTAGAGAATCCAGACTGTTCGCGTATAAAAGCTATTTATACCATTGCACGTGCGCTTAATTCATTACTAACGATCTTACTCATGACGTTAATCGTCATTTGATGTAATTTAATCGCTCGGTAATTCATTGTCAATTATTTTTTGAAAGTAATTTATTGTGGTTGTTGTTGAAGAATTAACGAGAGGTCATTTTATCGTTACAAGCAGTTTTGGGGCGTAACAACCCAGTGGGCAAAAAATTGAAAGAAGTTTTTAGAACGTCCTAAAAACGTCCTATGTTAGACCAAAAAACGTCCAATGTTCCAAAGAAGTTTTTAGGACGTATTTGGAACATTGGACGTTTTTTGGCCTGATATAGGACTAGTATAGTACCACTATATAGTATACCCACTAGTATAGTATATTTTAGGTAAATTATATTTTATGTAAAGTATAATTTAGGTAAAGTATATATTAGGTATAGTATATTTTAGGTAAAGTATATTTTAGGTATATTATATTTTAGGTGAAGTATATTTTAGGTAAAGTATATTTTAGGTAAAGTATAATTTAGGTAAAGTATATATTAGGTACAGTATATTTTAGGTAAAGTACATTATAGGTAAAGTATAATTTAGGTAAAGAATTTTTAGGTAAAGTATATATTAGGTATAGTATATTTTAGGTAAAGTATAATTTAGGTAAAGTATATATTAGGTACAGTATATTTTAGGTAAAGTATATTTTAGGTAAAGTATAATTTAGGTAAAGTATATATTAGGTACAGTATATTTTAGGTAAAGTATATTATAAGTAAAGTATAATTTAGGTAAAGAATTTTTAGGTAAAGTATATATTAGGTATAGTATACTTTAGGTAAAGTATAATTTAGGTAAAGTATATATTAGGTACAGTATATTTTAGGTAAAGTATATTATAGGTAAAGTATATTTTAGGTAAAGTATAATTTAGGTAAAGTATATATTAGGTATAGAATATTTTAGGTAAAGTATATTTTAGGTATATTATATTTTAGGTAAAGTATATTTTAGGTAAAGTAGATGCTTCCCTTATGTTCTAATCTTCTCACAATTTTAAAATCCATAACGAATAAAAAAAGATAATAATTAGGATAAAAATAATATTTATGATAAAATAAGTAATTTAATTCTGAGACTTAAAAACCCTGAGAACTCTTACAATAAAATAAACTTGATGCTAAACAAACAGCTTTATTGAAATGATGGAATATCTTCTTTAAAACTGTATTAAAAGAAAAAAACAAAAGCAATTACATTAAAATTAAAGTAACTGGATAGGAATTTTTTATAAACATCTTTCTTGATATCGATTAGACTCTTTAACTTTCACAGGTCAATAAATCCTGTTACATAATACGTAACAAGGTTTATAGTCCAGCGCGTGTTCTGCACTGTTAAATAATAAATCGAGCGTCTTTATATAATATATATTCTATCATTAAATGTCAGTCACTCCTCAATACCGATCAATGATAAAAATATAAATGATGTTTCTTGTGGTTGTTAAGTCAATATTTTTTAAGTATTTATTTTTCATGTGAAAAAATTCTCTATATAGAAAAAAAATATATTGAAAAAATATATATAGAAAAAAATATATATAGAAAATTCTCTTCTTTATATAGAAGAATTATCATAAAAAGAATGATAAAAATAGTTTCTGCTTTGAAATTCATATGAAGATAGGTAGGAGTGTAAGTCAAGTAGTCATAAAGTCGATGCTTCAGGAAATATGAAGTGTGTATTGAATCCTTGAATTTAAAATTAAACTCGATATCCTCCTTTCCTTTTCACTAACTTATTTTGTATATATATATATATATATAT
>UCOK01006028.1:0-68970 GCA_900474325.1 Synergus umbraculus | reverse complement strand
TATATATATATATTATTATTATTACATTTATATTCCACATTTGTGACATTGTCTTACATAAAGAAATCTGAGCACATTTGATGACCAGATAAAAAGAATCTTTGAATTAAATATTTTATAAGAAACTGTTACTTGTGACATACTCAGTAATCGTGATGATAGGCTATAAGTTAATATATGGACTTCAAATATGCGTCTAGTAAAAATTGATTGCCTCGGATAATTCTTGTAACTATAGCTTATACTCGTGAATTTTAAATAGCTGGCATTAAATATAAACGACAAAGAAAAAGTTTATATCTTTCGTGATATCTGATGCTTCAAGATTGCTTCTCCTATTTGAAACTTTTCCAATTCAGTCTAATTTTAAAAATTCTCATTTCGCATTCTAACGTCAGTTATTTCGAGAAATGAAAAACGGAACGTGCGGCGTCTTCTTACACGTCTTTGCAACAAACTTACCAACGAGAAATGTAGCGGATGCGAGATAAATAATTTTGAAACTTATTTTCTGGCATATAAATCGGGTAGTATTTTTCAAATCCATGAGATTTTCTTTACTTTACGATTGTGATGAAAACAATAATAATCTAACCGAGCAAATAATTATATTTCTCAGTATTGATAATATTAGTATAAACATTTATTTATTTATTTTGTTTCGTACCATTATAAGTTCTAATTATAACTCTAATCTAATTAAATTAAACGAACAGGTGGTAGGGGAAAATAATAATCTAAATTTAAATGGATACATTCGTCTAAGATAATTAATTTCCCATTAGTTATATTACTGGGCAAAATTCGTTTCAACGAGAATTTAATATATGCAAGGTTATAGAGTATATTTATGATTGAATAATCTATATAGTGTGTTATATAAGTCAAATCAAATTATATATGTATTACAATAAAATAAAATAAAATAAAATAAAATAGCTCAGTCATCCTTATTGATGGAAAAACACCCTTCGATATGATAATTTCCTAAAATGATTAGTACTCAATTTAGAATGTTTCCTAATATGTCAAGGGGTTGATTTTTTGTAAAGGTGGATTATAGGTTCATTAAGAATATGAATTTCAATACAAATATTTTCTCTCTACAAAATAGGTTTTTCAAATGTCCTTCTTTTCTCAGTGTTTTATTACTTTATTACGAAAACCCATCGACATAATATTTTCACGTAAAGATTCTCTTTTTTTTAACATTTTTTCATCGACCTTCCGTGACAATTGAGAAGGTGGGCATCTTATCAATATATAATTTGCGTCAATTATATCACGACCGCCTGCTCTAGTGATCTACTTCCATTTGTGATTATTTAAAGTCTAGACATGACCTTAGACTAAAGATCTTCGGCGACTAAAAGTCTGGTAACTACTTACTTGGTGCATCGACGTTGTCGATGAAGAAATCTGAAACAACGAGCCGAGCAAAAATCACAATCAGGAGAAGAGCCTGCATCTTGAAACCAGAATCAACTCTTCCTTCTTCACAGTTTCAAGAAGAAAATCTGGAAATCTTGAAAAATTTCAGCTGAATTCTTTCAACTGCAGCAAGGAACTCAATCAATTTTGCAAAAAGTTTCCAAAATTCATCGAAGCAGATTCTTAGCTAGTTTACAAGTGTCATTCCACTAATTATCACACTAACTCACTCGCGTCCTGTAAACAGCCAGGCACAGATCAGCCAATTAAGCTTTAAGCCCGAAACATTTCCGCGCACGTATACGTCGATCTTGATTAAGGTAGGGTCATGTTAAACAGGGGCCAACGATCTATCGACAAATCGGCCTCGCCGTTCGTTCACATCGCGTTTAACTTCCGGTTTTACACGGTTCACTGAACGAGAAACTCGATTTTCACATGCACCTGATATAGTATCTAATAAAAAATATCTTCACACGATCAAAATAAAAAATTCATCCAGAGTCACAAGTGTTCGATACAATTTCCTTCGTCAGGTATTCAAATTGCATTAACTAAAATTTTAGTTCTTAGTCAGCGAATAAACATCGTGAAACATGGAATTTTATATTAGATTGAACGATTATCGTATATTTAGATCATTGTTAGGTAGTTTAATGATTTTATTAAATTAGAAGCCTCAAATCATTACTAGATACTTCAATTGAAATAGGGGATATGCAGATTGTTGTAGGAAATTTATTATTTACAGGAAATTGATTATTTTTAAGAAATTGAAATAAATTATTATTTTTTAATGTATGGTAGCAATAAACTAAGCGGAAAAGTTTAGCGGAAAAGAGATCGGAGAAGTAACGCTCCAAGGGATGGAAAAAGCGCGCGCACTGCTGCGTTGCGGCAGGCCTACTGACAAGGGTAGCTGAGGTTTCGGATTGCCCCGTCCTCGATCGTGAATTTCCGTCACCCTTCGGTCGGTTAAGGTATCCTGCGGCCACTATTCATCCCCTGCGTTGTCTCACCGACTCCATAGCTTTCTACATCCAGAGACGAACAGTTGCAATAGATAAAGCAGCTGAACTCCTCAGATGATAGAAAACGAGCCAACAGACAAGTCACACCCCGATCACAGAAAGAGTTATAGATAACAATTTTTCTTCTTTCATCCACTTTATAGGGTATAAATCGATATCAGCATTTGGCACGTTTAAAGTAACGTGACAGCTTCAAAATAAAGTTGAAAAGTAACGCTTTAATATTAATGTAATATGTTACTGTAAATATTATTGTTACATCCATTGTGATTTTAATTAGACAAGAACTAACGCGAGCTTCGCGCGCGCATTTACGTTCTTTTTCAATATTATATAATTTATTTTATTTTATTTCTCTAATCTCTTAAAATCTATGTTAAATTTCGTAAAAATCACTTAAAAATTGTTCACAATTCACATAAAAGCTTTCAAAATCATTATCTCTTGAAATCGATGTTAAAATTAGTGAAAATCGCAAAAAATTTCTAGCAACCTCTGGAAATTTCTCAACTCTTAAAATCTCTTAAAATCATTAAAGATTTCTTCAAATTCCATGAAATCCTTAAAAATATTTCAAAATCTTTTATAAATTAGAAATATTTTTTGAAAACCCATAAAATTTGACGAAAACCTTCGAAATCTTTGTAAATTCTACAAAATCTTTTTAAAATCTTAAAAAAATTTTGAAATTCCTCAGGAGTGCGGAATAGGCGTTACAATATTTCGATTTCGACTCAATCATCTTTTTAGAATAGAAAATTTGAAAGACTGATTGGAATAATCTTGAAAAAAAGTGTATGTAACAAGATTTTATTACCTCATAACCCAAGATTGAAAGGTATCGGAAATAGACAAGCGAAGCAAGAATTGGTAAGTACACTTCAAGAAGATAGGAACAATCCAGCTCGAGCAGAATACACATATCCGGTTCAAACTTTCCTAATCTACCTGAAGTATCAACTTCAAAAGAACGTACTCTGCTCTCCGCCATCGAAGTCTGAGATTAAACATATTCTGATTGAATAAGGCAAATGATTTCTTATGATTATTACAGAATTCATTACACTGAACTACATATATTAAAAATTACATTATTGTTTTTGAATCAATGAAAACTGGCGCGGAGAGGCGAGAGAAATCCTACTTTACAAGTCTTAAAATTTATGGATAGTTCACCTGAATTTATAAAAAGTATTTAATCTAATTTCATTTAAATAAGTTCCAATCCCCAATCCAATTCGTATACATTAGACAATATAGTATAGATATCAAAAATATATAGAAATGTTTAGAAACTTAACACAGATATAGGCTCCGGAAGCTACGACCACGATCGTTCTCAAAACAATCGATCCCGACGCAACTGGAGGTGTATGTCATCAGACTCGTCACTTCTCATAACACCAAGTTCCCGATCAAGTCAGGAAGTATCATCAAATAGCACAATTAATCCCTTTTTTTAAGAACAGTCACTGAAGTTAAACCACTTAGAGATACAAGTATGAAAAGACTTTGGCACTTAGAAAGAATCGCGAGTCCGGTACGAATTAGACAGAGGGGGTCTCACACTTTTATCCGACTTCTCTGCTCGAGAGACAAAACCGAACTGAGTTTATTAACTGAATCATATTATAACCCCAATATACAATATTATTGTTATTGTCTGAAACAATAACAATGACTACCACTGCAAAGATAAGGGCAGGTATATCAAAAATTCCAAGAATAATAAAACCTGTCTGTGGCAGGTAAACACCTTCCAATTTAATTAACTTGGGCGAGACCAATTCACAATAATAATAATAACAAATAAATTATGAAAGTAATATTAAATACTACAGAATTTCCAACTCCAATAATCAAAGCCTGAATGGGCAAACGTCTTCTTAACACTCTACAATTACATTAAAAACAATTATAAACTAGGTAATTACATAATTATTAATATATGTAATTATGTAAGCTAATGACTCTTAAAATAAATATAAATGGTTGAGAGAAATAATATTGAGGGCCTTATCAGATTGTAAAATAGATGGGCAATTGATCGTACAATATCAGCAGAACTTATATGACATTTCCTTCAATCATTCTCGATTTACGTTTCAAACCTATTCTGCCCTTCCCCCCCCCCCCCCATTCTTTCTCTGGTCTTTTCCTACGATTACCTTTTTCCTTCAAAAAGAAGCTCGCCTCGTTTCTTGTCAGGCATCTTGTCCCGACACTGAGCAAAGAAGAAAAACTCTATTTCCGGTACGGAATAATGAAGAACGACGGTGCTCTCTCGTCGTGTTGCGAACAAAGGTACCGAAGCTTGGAAAGAGAGAAAGGTGGGAAAAAAGGACGATACGAAAAAAAAGAGCAAAAGGATCTAATATGTTGTTAACGCCGAGGGTGTTTATGTCATCTTCTGAAATTTCATTTTGAGTTGTCGTTTTCTTTCTTTGTGCACAAAAACTTTTGCAGAACATGCTCATTTTACTACAATTAAGGGTATTTATTATCCTGATAGGGATAAAGAATTCTATACGATTTAATTTTCAATAATACATCAAATCGAGGTACTTCATAAGCAACAGTTTTAATTGATTAATTACGTAAGCAGCTCTATATAAATAACTGTCTGTAAGCTTTAATCCATTCGTTTTAGTTTCTACAAAAACATTACGTAATGTCGTTTAAAAATTTTACGTAATATTTTCTAGTCATTATTATTAATGAAAGAATGAATACATTTTCATTTAACTAAATTAATAGTGTTTTTTTCGTTGCTGACATGGAAGGAGGGGTCGTGGGGTCAAAATTGATCTCAAAAGTGCTTACGTAATACTTGAACATCCCCTTACTTGTTCCACATTTTACAATATTATATTAGTTTTGTTTTTATCTACATATACATATGTAGATGTACCGCATTACACGTCTTTCCCATATATGTAGAAAGGCTTAAAATACTAGCAACCCACCACCTTAGGAAGTGAAACGGGTCGAGGAATGAGACGTGCATATGTCAGCCGGTCTTACTCGAAACGACTGTTACTACTTGGAGCACGCGACGCACTCTTTCGAAATATAAGTAGACACGATCCTTTGGCACTTGGCAGCAATTCTTTTTTTAATTTGATAAGAAAAAATAAAATTTTAATACATATTTAATATATCTACTTAATATATATATATGTAATATACATTAAAATTATAATATTCTTTAAGAAATAGGAAACTCAAGTAAATCATTAATTCATTATTCCATTGAAAAGTATCTTATCAAAACAAAGAGACATTTTGAACTACAATTGTCACTATGTCAATCAATATGATGGAGTTCATTTTCAGAATGGGCTTTAACACCAGTGACTATCGTGCCTCACAGTGTCTTCCATAATCAAGCGATGATCATTACATGTCACGAAAGCCATCCTTCAGTCGAATCATTTATCATTAATCTGATAAGCATTTCTCCCTAGCGAAACTTTGGTGAATTGTCAATCGATCCTATCAAATTCCAGTACAATTAATTTTGTTGTAGAAAAAAAAAAGATGAATATACAGTTTACACGAAGTATATAGAGCTAGAGCTGCTTCCGCTTTTTTATATCTAGTGATATCTTTATAAACAGCTTTGTAACTTGCGTCCTTAGTTAGTTTCAAATGGTTTCAGACTATTATATCTAGACTGAATACGATTTCGCGTTTTCCCGATTCTTTTGCATCGACGCCACAGCGTTTAGCTACCAAAACGCGCAGTATTGCAAAGAATTCAAACCGCCGGGATACCTCATCGGCGGTTAACATTGGCATGCGCCCAGTTCAGCCACAAAGCGCACATAACGTGACCTGTTTTCATTATTCGCAAACCATCTCGCTCTTCGTATATTCTCGTACACGCGGGACTCATACGAGAATCAGCCCTCTTCTCCCTCCACACCAAAAACTGTACCATCTCTCTTCAGCACCTCCATCAGTAAACTTCGCTGTCCGAACCCGTCGGCTTATTCCTATTCCGAGACTCATACATTCCAACAACATTAAACGGATTTCAACAATTCATTTACCATTTGATCCTTTGTCTGCCTGGTGCAATTATATGTTTACTCTTTGTCGACTCGACCCTACTCTAGCTGCCTATCAATCCCACAAATCCATACCATACGCAGAATGCAATATACATACATTTAAGCCAATAAAAACGACATTGCAACCAGATTTATTGATTGTCAGGAACAGCAAACATTTTGTGGGTTTTCTTCTGTAAAAATGCACTTTACAAGGTCAATACATTTATCTACTCGTTGAAATATTCTCATAATAATGTCGATGTGCTTTTTTTGCGTATATTGTTTTAATGCATTTCACAAAACGTTGAAAACTGTGTTGTCAACTTTTTAATAACTCATTCAATAAATAACAGTGATTTCTCTCTGCGCTTTAACATTTATTTCCAAATAATTTAATTAATTAAAAGTGACTTGATTGATATACATGTCAATCAATATCAGTCTAAGCTAAAATTATGCAATTTGATTACTGGAAATGCATTTTGTCTGACAGCAAATGAATACTTATGAATAGAACTTGAATATCCTCATTAATTGCTGAAAATGACTCATATCATAATTGGAAAGGATTATGTCTGGTTTCAAACGGATTTTACTACTTAATTTCATAAAAATTAACAAATATACGAATAGAAGTAGAAATAATTGAATCATTGATTTATAACGAATTTTCGATGTCGAAAGGGGTCAGGTTATTCATCTTAAATAATATTTTCAAATTCATTAATATGTTTAAATTAAATTAATATAATTGTACGAAACAATAGAAAATTGTTTTTCCTTGCTGTATGGAGAAACAAGTGAAACAAATGGTAATTGAAAAGTTTGATACTTTAAAAATTAAAAATGTGCAATTTACTCAGCTCTAATAACATAAATCGAACATACAGTCATGTATTATATAAAAATATCAAAAGAGCGAATCAATTACCAGAGACTTTTTATTCGCTTTATAATTTACATCGGTGATTAGTTTTTTATATTTGACATTCTGTCGACCGTACTACAAAAAACACAAGAACAATTTAACACACTGCACAATTTTAAGGAGTAAAGGTGTCGCCATGTTCGATTGAGATGTCTACTTGAGATGTCGAGCAGAATACCTTAAATACTAGGCTCGTCATCATCTTGATTAATAGCTACTTTACGTGCCAAGTCACCTCGGACAAAGGCAATGAGAAACATCCTGGAAGATCCGATTAATCAAATTATGTAATACCTCGTTAAGATCCAAATGGTTTCAATCACCACGGATAATCTAACATATATTAATTACGACAAAAGAAGACGATTTTATCCAAAAATTATATAACTACTTTATTTCGATTTCTTTTTAAACTTAATATTTATTTAATCATTATTCCCCTTTGACAAAGAAGGCTATTTTTTATTAAAATTAAGTTCATAAAATTAAAAATGAATTTGTAAAATACTTACTACTTGGTTAATATTCTCTGATATTATCGAAATCTCCTCTACATTCTGCATTGCAATTTTTCGTCCAACAAGGATCTTGATCAATTGTCATCTGAAGTGCTAAATTTCGTTTCTTCTCCTTAGTCATTTCTTCTGAAATCTTAATCAATTGCATTTGCTCTTGACGAAGAATATTCTTCATCTCATGCATCTTTCTCGCAGCCTCTAATTCTTTTTCAGAAATTTGCTTCTGCAAAGCAGCAATTCTTTTATTCAGAGTTTCATAATCTCTTTCCAAAGGATTGTTCAATCTTTGATGACTTTGTTCGTTTCCTAATTGAATCTCAGGAAGTACTCTTTCTGAACCGATAGAATTGCTGTCAGCGTCAACCATTGAAGCAGTAAGCAGACAAATCTTATCATGTAGTTCGGCCAATTGGGACAAGGTCAATGACTTTAAAGAATAAATTCAAGTTAAGAAATAAATTGCTTTCAGTACGAGATTACTTATTTCTTAAATAATAAACTGGACGTACTCCCAACCAGGAATCGGCATTAAAATCTCCTCTGGGACCTTCTGGATCCAACGCTTCCGAATCTCCAACGCTCTATATAATAATTTATTTAATAAAGAAATAATATTTTATGTATATTGACCACAATTTAATTATCTTTAAAGCAGAACCTTTCGTTGGAGAAATGCTTCGAGATGTTGTATTTCTTTCTCAGCTTTGAAAATATTTTCTGATAGTTTTTTTGACTTTTCCATAACTTCATTTACCGCTGGTACTATCCAACCACCAGTGTCGCCATCAGCACTATAATCTTCAGCCATCGAAGGCTTCGATGGATTTTTACCTTCCACGAAACCAATAAATTCTCTAACCCGATCAATAGCTAAAATACATAAATTAATAAATTAAAATAAAAAATTCATATCTTTGGTAATGAAACATTTGTAATCAAACACAAAACCCTTGTTTTGTTCCTGTATCCTCTTCCTCAAAATCTCATTAGACTTAATAAAGTCCCCACATTCGTCTTCAGAAACTTTTGATTCATATTTTTCAGGACGATCTGCAAATTTAAATTTATAAGAAATTGAGCACAAGAACATTTTTAAAACTTTTTATAATACCTGATATCCTTCTAGATTCAGCTTTAGGTGATTCAGCTTTGGGACGATCAATGCTAACTTTTGATTTTCGATCCTGAGTTTTCATTTTATCAATTTCTGCCTTCAATCTTTCAATTTCAGATTTCAACCTACCTACCTCCGCTTTACATTGATTAGCTTCATCTTTTGCTTTCGCAAGTTCAAGTTTCAACTTTTCCAATTCTTCCTTCCACTTATTAGATTCAACACTTCCTTTACTAACCCTCGCTTTCAACATATCAGATCCTGCCTTTGCCTCATCCAAATCATTCTTCAGCTTTTTATTTTCAGAAATTAATCTATCAGCATCTGCCTTCGCTTTTTGTAAATCGTCTCGTAATTTTGCAGCATCTGCTTTCGATTTTTCAAGTTCATCCTTTATCTTATCTTTCTCTGCTTTTATTTTCTCTAATTCTGCTCTCAACTTTTCTAAATCTTCTTTCAACTTATTAATCTCACCTCTCAGTCTCCCATTCTCAGCCTCAAGTTTATCCAAATCCCCTTTCGATTTTTCGACATCACTTCTCAACTTATCAATCTGTTTTTTCAAACTTGCATTCTCCACTATCAACTTCTCATTTTCTTCCTTAATTTTTCCCATCTCGTTTCTCAAGTCACCTAAAGTATTTTTCAAAGCTTCGAGTTCTTTTCGAGCAGCTTCTTTATTTCCTTTTTCAACCGCTAGATCTTGTCTCAACTTTTCCAACTGTGATTTTAAATCTGCAGCATCAGCTTCTAATTTCGCTTTAGCATCCTGAAGACTCTTCAGCTGATCTTCCAAATTTTTCGTTTTCTCTTGTACATCTGCGAGTTCTTTCTTTAATCGATCATTCTCTGTTTTGAGATTATTAATTTCCTTTTCCTTTTCTGCTTTATAAGCATTATACTCTGCTGTCACTTTCTCTAGATTATTTTTCACTTTATCCAACTCATCTTTAAGCTTCGTATTTTCACTCTTCAAAACATTCAATTCATTTCTTAATTTTTCGATCTCTGCTTTTAAAATTCCATTTTCGTTCGTTAATTCATCAACTTTCTTCTTTGATGCCTGCAAATCAGATTTTGACTTCTCATTTTCTGTTCTATATTTTTCTAATTCAGCCCTCATCATCGATAATTCCGATTTAAGACCTTCTAATTCTTTAAGTGCAGCCTCCTTGGCATTTTTCTCAGCTGTTAATTCCTTTTTCAATTTGTCCTGTTCGTCCCTCAAACTATTTAATTCTTTCACAAGTGTTCCTTTTTCTGATTCTAAAGATGCAACTTGAATTTCTAAATTTTTAATTTTAGCTTCACCATCAGATAAGGATTTTTTCAATCTCTCAATTTCCGCCTTTATCTTATTCATTTCTTCATTTAATCTGCCAACTTCACTTTTCAAACTATTCATTTCCCCTTTCAATTTCTCATTTTCAGCTCTAGAACCAGACAATTCGGATTTCAACTTATCAACCTCACTTTTTGCAGCTCCTAATTCATTTTGGAGTTTACTATTTATATTTTTAAGACCACTAACTTCATTATTCAAACCTTCAATTTCATTTTTAAGTCTAGTATTTTCTGCCCCCAGTTTATCAACCTCACCTTTCAATTTAGCATTTTCATTTCGTTGAGCTTCAGCTTCAGCTTTCCACTTACCCAACTCTCCTCTCACCTTTTCACTTTCATTAGCTAAAGTATCACCCTGGCCCTTCAATTTGTTGTTGTCATCTTTCAAAGCTGCAATTTCACTCTTAGCTTTATTCAATTCATCTTTAGTCAATACTAATTGTTTTTTCAAATCATCTATTTCTGCCTTGTGCTGATCATTTTCAGATCTCAACCTAGCCAGTTCTGCTTTCAAAACCTTAAGTTCTTCATTGAGATCTTCCAGTTTTTTCAAAACTGCCTCTTTCTCAGCTTTTTCAGCTGACAAATTTTTCTTCAATCCTTCGATTTCTCGTTCCAAACTATTTTTCTCGCTCTCCTTACTTAAAAGACGACCTTCAAGTTCTTTTATCTTTGCTTCAGAATTGCTCAATTCTTTCTTCAAATTCTCAACAGCTGCCTTTAACTTATCAATTTCATTCTTCAACTTGCAACCATCTGTCTGACATTGATCATAATCCTTCAACGCTTCAGCAAGTTCTTTTTTCAAATTATCATTTTCAGATACAATCTTAACTAATTCTGATTTTAATTTAGCGAGTTCTTCTTTCAGATCTAAATTTTCTGCCTCTAATCTTGACAATTCGTTCTTCAAATCATTTAATTGCTTTCTAAGACTCTCCCTTTCTGTCTTAAGACGATTATTTTCATCCTTGAGTTCATCAAACTTCGAGAGGAAATCTTTCAACTCATTTTTCAGAGCATTTAATTCATCTTCTTTTGATTGTAGTTTTTCTTTTATGGACTCCATTTCAGATTTTAAATTATCAACTTGCCCCTTTAAAGAATTAATTTCAGATCTAGCATTATCTAGATCACGAGATATCTTTTCATTTTGATCTTTCAATGATCTAATCTCTTCATTTGCCTTATTCTTTTCTTCCTTTTCACTATCTCCTGCTGCTTTAAGTTTCGAATTTTCGTTCCTTAAAGAATCCGTTTCATTTCTTAACGCCTCATTATCTTCTATAGCTTTTCTCAATTCAGTATTCAAATTAATATTCTCCGCTTTTAATTTTTCTAAATCACTTTCAAGGTTTGCTAACTTTTCTTCCAAGTTATCTTTTTCTTTTCTCACCTTATCCAATTCTGCTGCCAATTTCTTCAATTCATTATTCATATTTTCAGCCTCAGCTTTCACTTTTTCTAGATCTTTCTTTAATTCTTCATTTTCTGTTTTCAATTTATCAAAATCAGTCTTCAATATTTCCAAATCAGCCTCTGATTTTTTTAAGTCGTCTTTTAGATTTGTATTTTCATCTTTCAGTTTCTTATTCTCATCTTTCAACTGATCAACATCGGATTTCAAATCCTCATTTTCTTTCGATAATTTCTTATTCTCGACTTTCAGTTTTTCTACTTCAGAATTAAGGTCATTCATTTTTGCCTTAAGTTCCTCATTATCTTTTCTTAAAGTTTCAATTTCGTCTTTCATATTTTCAACGAAAGCCTTCATCTTTTCATTTTGCTCTTTAAGGGCTGACAATTCCATTACAGATTTATCTAAACTATCTTTCAACTGTGCATTCTCATTTTTCAATATTACATTTTCATCTTTCAAATATTGATATTCATCCTGAAGCTTTTTATTTTCATTTTTCAACTGGTCAACTTCTTCCTTTAATTTACTAATTTCATTTAATAATTTATCATTTTCGACTTTAAATTTCTCAATCTCAGAATTAAGATGATTAATTTTTGTCTTAAGATCCTTATTTTCATTTGTCAAATTTTCCAAATCTTCTTTCATTTTTTGTAAAGCTGCTTCCAATTTATCCTTTTGCTCCTTAAGAGCTGTTAATTCAGCCACTGATTTTTCTAAATCTCGGTTTACATTTTCCAGCTCATCTTTTAATTTTTTATTCTGATCCGCAAGAGTTGCCAATTCAGCTGATGATTTTTCCAATTGAACTTTTAAATTTTCCAACTCATCTTTTATTAAACTCAACTGTTTCTTATAGTCCTCGAGTTCTTTCAAAGCAGCTTCCTTTTTGGTTTTCTCCATCTCTAAATCACTTCGCAATTTTTCATTTTCTACTTGAAGAGCTTTAAAATCTTTTTCCAATTTATCTTTTTCTTCTTTAATGTTATTTAGTTCTCCTTTAAGTACTGCATTTTCGTCTTCTAAGCTCTTTAGATCAACTTTTAACTTTTCTATTTCACCTTTTAAGACATTCAACTCATTTTCAATAACATTTTTCTCTGCTTCTAAATTCTTTACTTCATTTTTCAATTTATCAATCTCGACTTGCGCTTTTTCATTTTCTGCTTTCAGTTTTTCTATCTCTTCTTGAAACTTTTGTTTCTCCGCAATAATATTACTATTCTCTGCCTTTAACATTTCGTTTTCTTCTTTCAAGAACTTGATTTCATCTCCTAATTTTTTCAAATTATCCTTTAAACTCTGATTTTCCGATTCCAAAGTTCTATTTTCCAATTTCAATTTTTCAAGTTCATCCTTGCAAGCTTCCAGATCTTTAGAAATACTTTCTTTAGCTATTCTTTCAGCCTGTAAATCCTTCTTTATTTCTTCAATTTCAGTCTGAGCATCAGCCAAATTCTTCAGTAATTTCTCCTTCTCAGATTTCAAATCACTTACCTCACCTTCAAGTTCTTTTACTTGATTTTGGGTTGAAGAAAGTTCTGCATTTAATTTATCAAGCTGATCCTCTAGATCATCAATCTTTTTGATTAGATCTTCATTTTCACTGCCTTTTTGTTCTAATTCCAATATTCTTGCTCGCAACCCTGTAATTTCATCTTCCAATTCTTTCACTTCTGATTTTAGGTCTTCTATTTGTTTTTTTAAAAGAGATTCTTGATCTAATAAGGCATCTACCCTTGTCTGCATAGCAAGTAATTTTGCATTACATTCGCTAGACAATTTATCTTTCTGCTCTAAGATTTTTACAATTTGATCATTTCTCTCTGATACAAGGCCCCGAATTTTAGTTAGATCGCCTAAAAGTTGATCTCTTTCTGTTTCAAGATTATAGAGCTGAGGTTTGAGCAACTCAATTTCACTTGTCAGTTTCTCCATTCCGAGAAGATTTATAGCTGAACTTCTTAAATTCCCTAAAAGATCCGTGACCTAGAAAATAAAATAGTCTTAGTCATTTTATTTTTTATTCGCTTTTAAAATCACAATTGCTTGTGACTGTTGATGATTGCTAAATACTAAATGTCTTAAAAAGAGACCTTTTCATCCCTCTTTTTCAATTCTTCCTTCATAGCAGCAGCTTCTTTCATCAATGCTTTATGGCTAACAGTCATTTTATCCAAATCTTCCTCCAATTGTCCAGAAACTCTCTTTTGAGTAAAAAGATTTTTCTCTAGTTCGTTAATCATTTGATCCTTCTCAGCAAGTTGTCTTCTTAAATCAGCAACAAGAGCCTCGCATTTTTTAATTTTGTCATATAACTCAGAAATATCTTGTCCTTCAATTATTTCTAATGGTTCAAGTCCCATTTCATCTTCTTTTAATGTTGTTCTTGAAGGTTCTCTTTGTCCCAATTTTTTGCGAAGAGCTTCTAATTGAGTCAAAAGTCTCTCATTCTCGGATTTTAAATCTTCGCAGCTTTTCGAAAGCTCCACCATTGTTTCTATAGATTTTTCCACAACCATCGAAACTTGCTGGTCAGCCTTTTGTCCACCTTTCATCAATTCACGAAGTTTTGCTCTGAGTCGATTTAAGGCTGAACATGAAGTATCGTCATCCATTTCTGCAAGCTTCAAATTCAAGGCTGCTATTTTGTCTCTTAATCTAGATTGTTTCGTTAAATAATAAAAATTAGATAGAGAAAAAATGTTTCTGACCTAGTAATGAATTATTGACAATGTGATGAAATAATTACTGTTTCTTTTCATCAGCAAAACGTATTCGAAGGTCCTTCATTTTCCCTCTGATATATTTTACTGAATCGCAAGGATCTTCAGAGTATTCTCGTTCATCCAAAGTCCCTGTGAGGTCTGCGACTTTATCCTCCAACTCCTCATTAAGATTTTGAAGTCTTAAATTTTCCTCTCGATAGTGAATTACTAGAGGATCAGGTTTCAAAGCCTCGTCGATATTAATGCCTAAAAAAATAAATATTTATCAGCTTTAAAGACAATAAATAAAATCCTCTCTTAAAAATAAAAGCAAATTAAATTAATAACCATATTGTTGAAGAGCTTGCTTCAAACATCGAGTTTCACTCTCCAATTGAAGTCGTTCCATTCGCCACTTTTTCATTTGACACTTCATTACCGTAAGCTTTCGCAGAGCAAAAGGAAGATCGTAGATTTCTGCATCCTTAGAATTATCACTGAATGGATTATAATCACAACAACAACATGGTTCATGTGGTGGTTCCTCTGGTTTAAAATTACCCGGAGCATCACAGTCACAATAACAAAATTGATCATGAGAAACATTCATGATCAGTATTTTCTCTAATCACCGACGTAAATAATTAGCGAATTAAATTAATTCCAAATCTGTGATTTTAACAAAGAATTTAAAATATTTATTTTATTTTTTTACATTTCTACACTTTCTGTCAAACACAGAAATACTGATTTTAATAATGAAGAGATTGCAGATATTTTTGTCCATAAACTCGATTCAATTTCGGCAAATTTCATGTGATGAGATCAGATCGGTATTCAATTTGCTAACCTTCATAATTTCATAAAAATAATTTTCATAATTTATTCAAGAGTTTCTTTAATTCGTCAATAGAAGAATTTTTCCGTCATGAAACAACGGTAAGAATTTTTTTCTATTAAAGAATCTGTCAAACATATTTATTTACAATACTATTTTTTAATTTTGCAGCGAAAATATTGTATACTTAGAGAATGCTCAAAATTGCAAGATATCAAAAATCCAATCACTTTCGCATTTCATTTACATCTTAAATAAAATTAATGTATTATCGCAGAAGAAAACTTCGAAACAATTTTAATACAGGTATATCAGATTAAAATTATTAAATGAAAGCTTCTACTTTAAATCTCGCTTTAAATTAAGCCACTCTTAATATTACAGAATCACTACGCAAAATGTTACCATTCTGGAAAGATAAGTCACTTAAAGTCAAACATGAATCTTTTGAGGAAGAAGAAGGCATAGAGAAATTCAAATGTCTCATAAAAAATTACCACGAAAATATAAAAAGCGACAAAGTGATAAACACCTTCTTAGGCGACACAAACAAGAAAGTTATTCGTATCATCAGTGATCTGACTAAGGCTCTCGAAAATCTAATTGTTAAATTAGAACAACTGGAAACAAAAAATTCTGAACTCCAGGTCGAGATTGATCGTTTGAAATCAATGCTAAAAGTCAGGAGTGGAAAATTCACTGAATATAAAAAAAGTGTTAGTGAGCTCGATGACCTGGCAATGCAGTTAACGAAAGAAGCCAGTGAACTGAAAAGCACGTTCGAAGAAAATGAATTGAACAGAGATACGAATTTTTCTGAAAGCTGTAAAAAAATATCAGCTCTCGATAGATTGATGAAAAAAGTTCAGAATAAATTAAATAGTGATTACGAGGCTTTAATAGCGGCGGGAAGTCCAGATTTTTCAGATTATTTAAAACAGATTTCTGATTTGGACGAATTTTCCAAGTATAATTGATCTCTTATTTATTAGCTTTACTATTGACTTGAATTGAATTTAATTTAAAAGACTAAAGTAACTCTAGTCTAGAATATTCTGAGTTGTAATAAAATTTATCTAATTTTATAAAAATAATTAATTTACTAAATCATAAGACAATTAAAATGCTCCTTGATTAAAGTCTGTAATTTAAAGATACAATTTTAAATACTCTTTTGCAATATTAAAAGATCCATGAAATTCTAATTATTATCATTTTCTTAAGATCGCTACAAGATGAACTTCATCGCTTGGAAGCCGCCTTTAGATTAAAACTCGAGTTCAAAAGCCCCGACCACTCAATTATTTTACAAGAAACGAGTCATCTTCAAGAGTTAATTAATCGAGTAAAAATTGACATCGAGAAATTAAAATCCGCCCCTCTCGGTATTGGGTGCAGAATAGGCGGAGAAGATTCTAGTCGATATCTTGAAGAAGTGCAGATCCTCTTAAAAATTGTGGAAAAGTCCAAGGTTGCCTTAAGTGATTTAAGAAGTAACATCGGTACTGATGAAGCAATCTGTAAAATAAAAATCAACGAATTAGAAATCCTCTCAAAACGCTTACAATTCGAGATTAAGGAACTGGAGATGGTCGTGGCTTCCGGAGACAATTCAAGTTTGATTAAGCGAATCAAAGAACTAGAAGATTCGATCTCTCGTTTGAAACAAGAATTGGCTCGAAGAGACAACTCTACAAAATCCTTGCAACTGGAACTACGGGGTGTGAAAATTGACTTCCGGCAGAAGGTTAGAGAACTAGAGGTTACCAAGTCTAAGGTTCGCACCTTGGTTGACGAAGTTAAACTTGCCAGACAGGAAGTTGAGGGAAAAGATCAACAAATAGTGAAGCTATTCGAGAATCAAAAGTATTCAGAGTCGATGTTTCGTCAACGGTTCCAAACTCGAGTGAATTCAATTAAACCGATGCTCCAAGGTATTAGAGCTGCAAGAGACAAAGCACTAAAGGAAATGAAGGAAATTCGTAATTTCCTATCTGAAGAAGTTACCAAGATCTCAAAAGTCCTGGTTAGAAAAAGCGTCGCTGAGGTAGCTTTAAAAACTGAACTCCAGGAGTTGAAGGTAGAAAATTATGAGCTGAAATCGAGTATACAACTTTTCGAGAAGAAGAAAACTTCTGGGAGTGATAAACAGGAGAAAGAGTGCGGAAACTCTGGTCCAATGAATCTAATTGACGATGTACAAAAGGAGAATCGAAATTTGAAAGTTTTACTGAAAAAATCTAGTGACGAAGTTGAGAGAATCAATAGGAGGATAGAAGATCTTCAGGTGAGTCTTTGTATGGAAAAATTAAGAATTATATAATATACTCAATGAGCACATTTCAGATTGTAAAATTCGAATTTGGAGATCTTTAAAACACATTGATTGATATTTTGAGATTTCCTATAATAACCAAATCCATAAAATTGGTTTAAAATGTAAATAAAACAGACATCAAGCTGGGTGTGAAAATGAATTTTTTTCAAATAAAACTTTAGTCGTGATGTGACTCGAAATTGAGGAAGATCGAACTAAAAGCATTAGAGCTCGGTTGCTATCGAATTTAAATCGTAAAACTTTTAATGCTTGTGGAATAGAAGCTTTGAAGCATTAATGCTTTCAACAGTTAAAAGCATTGATGTTTTCAAACTTTTATAACTTTGAATGCTTTTAAGATTGAGTCCCCTAAATTTTGCTGAAAGTCGATCTTTTCAAATTTATATATTTGAATTCGAGGTATTTAAATTCAGGCTTAGATTGCCTACCTCAATCAGTGAAAGAAGATTATCAAAACATTAATTTTGGTTACAGAATCACAATGAAGACGAAACCGCCGATCTAAAGCGAAAACTTGATGAGTTAATGACAACGAGAGATCAGTTGAAATTAGATCTACAAGTTGAGAAGACGACCACAAAGGAAACTCTGAAGGCTTATGACAAACTCTCATCAGAACGCAATAAGCTAGAGCAAAAACTGGAAACCTTTATGAAAGAAATTGAAACTCTCTCCAAGAACTACAGAGATGTTCTCGAAGAATGTTCAGTCTACAGAAATCAGCTAGAAGGCCTTCGAAAAGAAGCTTTCCATCGGCGTGAATACGAGACTACATTGAAGTCCAAAATGTCTTCCCTGACAGAGGAGTTAGTCTCGACAAGAATGGAATTGGAGGCTTCAAACTCGAGAAATACCTCTTTAGAGGAAGACTTGGAATTAATCACAATTCGAATAACGGATCTTGGAAGGGAGAACGATGATCTGAGGGGCAGATTGAACAAAACGGAAATTGAGCGACAGACGCTTGCGGAGGAATTAAGCAAATTGAGAGAGGAGAATTGCCAGAATGAAACACACTCGATAATTAGGACAGACGAACTCAAGGAGATGAAATCACAAAATACTGGATTTCATCAAGCAGTCTATGAGGCTGAAAAAGTAGAAGCAAAAAGAATTATCGAATCATTAGAAAAGCAGATCTCGGTTCTCCAGAAAGAGTCTCGAGATTTCGAATGCCAGTTGTTGAAGCTGCGTGAGGAAAACATTCAGAGGGAAAAAGCAGAGTTTGATTTGAAGAAGGAAAAAGAAAAAGTAGAATGCGACCTCGATAAATTAAAACAGGAGCTTGATGTTTTAAGAAAAAGAAACGAGAAATGTGAAATTGAATTAGAGAAACAAAGGAGTGCCAAGGAGAGTTTCGAGCTTCAGAAGATGGGAAACGAGAAACTTGATAGAAAAGGATTTGAGATCGTAGTTCAAAGTTTGAAAGCAGAGATGACTGATTTTCGAAATAACAGTTCAGATATTCGACTGGAATCAGAGCGAGAGAAGCAGCAGTCGGAATTTGAGATGATAGAAAAAGAATTATCCAAGACAAAGGATGAAAGAGAAAGTTTGAGGAGTCAATTGACACTATTCAAGAAAGAAATTCAGGTTCTGAAAGATGGGCAGAAACAATTGAGAAAGGATAATGAAGAAATTAGAAGTATAAATGATACACAACACGAGATAAATTTGGCAATTAAGAAAAAATTGCAAGATTCCTTGAAGGAAAATGATAAGGTGGAGATAACGAAAATGAAATTGAGTGATCTGGATCCAAAGTTAAGGGAATTTTACAAGAATTACAATGCTATGAAAAAATCTTTGCAACTTGCTTTAGAAGAGATAAGCAATCTGAAACGAGAAAAAATAGACTTATTAAGAAGAGATGGTATTAGTGAAAAAGATCGTGCTGTTAAATTGTAGAAACACCTGGAAAAAAAGAAATAATTTTGTAAATAATTGTAAAAATCTTAAATGGTTACATCATTTTTGAGAATCGAATTTTTTTGGTAAAAAGAATTTAATGAATTGATACTGTAGCACAAATATTTTCGGTGTGCTTAGACAATTTCAATTTTGTCACAATATTGTAAACTATGCACCTTTCAATTTCCATTATGGGGAAATTTAGTCTCTTTGAAAAAGAATAATCTCTTATTGAGATTTTTGCTTTAATAAAATAAAATCTTTCTCAAATTGAAATTAAATTTTTCTGTGGTGGAAACACCTTTAAGTCCTGGAAAAAAGTCATAGATTAGTAAAGTTGTTCCTGTTTCCTTTGCAGTGTTATGTTCTGGGTGTCCAGTCGTTTCCATGGAAAAGGGATGGGAACGTAACCACAGGCGACAGTAGCATACGGAGCACGTAATAATATATTAATCATGCTAGCCGTCGGGCCATTATCGCATTTTGCAAAAGCACAGCCGCTAAAATTCCCGGACGAGATTATTTCAGCAAAAAGCGCTTTCGCTTTGCGGACATAGTTTCTCCTCATCTATCATTTTCACCCTTGGGGTGATTGTGGTACATCGCGAATGGGGTGGGCACCCTTTAGCCCTTCGACCTTCAACCTTAAGTCGTCAGAAGATATAATACCAGTTAAAAGAAACTTAGATCATTTTCCTTCCTTATTCTTTTCTCATCTTTTAAATCTCCTCTTTTTCATATTTTTCTGCCTTGATAGAAAAAAAATTGAAAGTTTTATCCCAATAAAAGTCTGTCTGTCTATATATTTCTACTCCAACACTTTATTTATTCTCCATTAATTTTTTCACTTTTTATCTAATTTTTTCATAACTTATATTTGCAAATGTTCTTAATAATAACTGTAGTTCTACGGAACAGTTGAGAAACTTGAACGTCTACGAAGCTAAACCAATCCTTCTCAAGAGAGTCCTACTGCCGTCGATTCAAACTTTAAACAAATACGCTCCTTGACAAGAAGCAAAGTTATTTTAGACAGTTCTATTTGAAGACTTCGACTGGTAGAACGTTTAAAGCTGTTATTTTACCACAAACAGACTTTATTGAGATGGGAAAATAAACCAAAAACAAGCCTTACAGTCTCTATTGCTGAATAAAGTATGAAATATAAAGAAGATTTTCACAAAAATGCGGAATTTTTAGATAAAAAGTATCACAACTTACTAATCTACATTTTAAAATTATTTCATAACAGAACATATTCTATCTTATAAAAATATTAACTAACAAAATAAATCTATCAAAGAAGTAACTTGTTCTCTTGTTCGTCATAAATTTTATTTGCCGGAAAAATTATGATTGAAGGATGAAAAATAATGGCTAGCACAGATAATATGTAACAGAATTCATCCTCTTTCGCATATGACTTTTGCCGTTATACTGCAAAGACTCTTCTTAAAAGGGTCCTTGAAGAAAATTTAAGAACACTGCATACTATACGTATACTTTCTGAATGAAATATAAAAAAGTAGCTCGCTTAGAAGATCAATTCACGTGCAAAAATTTCATAAACTCTAGAACATATTCTTGTTCCCATAAATTTCCCTACATCAGAAATTTTCTGCACTGTACTCATAAAGTCTCTTGGTAGTTTTGTTCCTTTTTATAATAATACTAAAATCAATTTTATCTTCATTTAATATTCTTCCCAGTTTCGGAAATTTACGTCGCACTTCTTAGATTTTAATAACTTTCATTTTTTAACTAAATTAATTTTTTATAAAATGAAAGAGATGAGATGATTGAAAGTTATAAAACTTTTTCAAACTTCGTTGGAAAGTATTAAACAATATTCAACCTGAAGGTGGAATTTTCACCTCTTCTCCAATTCAACCAATATTTGAGTAATAATTTTTTATAATCTTTAAAATGCATTTGGTTATTAACATTTTACAGTAGAGATGGAAATATAAATATTAAATAAATTTAATAGAAATTGATTAATTGATATATTAATTTTATAATGAGATAGTTAATATCAAATTCATGAGACAATTCAAATAGATTTTGCAAGTTTTAGGCAACTATGGTTGTAAGTTGAAGAGAATGCTAATTTCAGTTTGTTCTTCTGTAAACATATGAATATATACATATATAGAAGGTCTATCGCCCTCTCTACCCTATCTCTTAAGCTTCTCGCTTTGCCTAATGAGCGTACAATGACCTTTCCTACTTTATAGCTGAGGCAGGAATATCTCCTAGAATGAATTAGTGCCAGCACTCTCATCCACGTAGAGAGGTAAACAGGCCACTAATTAGCAAAGGCTGAGATGGCAGTATACCTCCCTTACTGGTGTGCATAGATGTACAAGGATAGTAACCGGAATTCGTAGCCAGAATACCACCAAGTAACCGAACATCCGACTCAGAAATCGCATCAGATGGACAAGTGGTGATTTGAAACCACAGTCCACATTGTCTTCCTGTATCTCTTGACTATCTGATATGGTGCAAGATTCTGAATCTTGATTCAAATTACTCGGTATTCAAACTAGTTTCTGGTGTTGATGACAAATAAATTATTCACGTTTATTTTTTTCTATCCTTTTAAAAATTACAATTAAAAATGTTTGCAATTGAACAAAAATGATATGTTTTTAAAATTTAAAGGTTTTAAAATCTTGTACAACTTTTTGGATGAAAGTCACTGGATTGACAATTATTACATTCATTAATAAATGCAAGTATACTAAAAACTTCAAATTTAGCAACTTTTTTTGTAATGTTGGTAGAATTTGCCTCTGTGCACCAAATTTACATTCTAAACTTGCATGGATAAACGGCTGCGGGGTGTGTAAGTACACATGTCAACACACAAAAGCTACGTTACTCGGTAGGGCACTGTTTTTGCACCAGGTACCTATATACATATATTTCAAGACGTAGGTGTGTGGACACGTGCGTACTTTGTATACTCTGTACATAAACCCTAGATCGTATTATCTTGCATCCAACGACATATACGAAAGGTGGATCTACACGTCACGTTCAGCCATAAAAACTAATCAAGAGGTCGGCCTAGTCGACGCATATATGTAACAGGATCCAACGCAAAACACTGTGCAGCGCAGTAAACATGTTTTGCTACACTGACCACGTGCCAGCTAACTGGACTTTAATTGTAGAGATCGTGACCTTTTTTTAGTTCATTTCAACCCTCAGGTGTTTCTCTCATCTTTCTATTCTTACATTTTCCCTAGAAACATCTTATTAACAGAAAGGGAACAAAGCTTATTCTAGCTTTCCTTAAGGACATATGATACTTTACCATAAGAGCAAATTAGTTAAACCAATTATACATTCGTAATAATAAATATTTTTACCTAATAAGAGTCAATAAACTTTCGTTTATACGAGACGATATTTATTATTATGAATATATAATTGGTTTAACTAATTTGCTCTTATGGTAAAGTATCACATGCCCTTAAAACATTCCATGGTTGACTTAAAAATTAAAAAGTCAATACCAAAAAAAAAAACACATTTTCAAGTTATCATATATTCCAAGTAAATACAAAAATGTACTTCAAAAATAAAAGACAACATACCTAAATCCGAAATTAATTATTTTTAACTCTTCTATCTTCCATATCAGAAACAATTCGTGGAACTTCTTTCATTAAATCTTCCTGGGTTAACTTAAATTCACTATCTACCCAAATTTCCTTTAAGGCTGCAAGCAAATTTCCTATTTGCTTAGGATGTGACACATGGGATCTAACCAACGATCCACCAATTGGAAACCGGGGCATTATCCAACTTTCAAACTCCTTCAGTAGATCGAATTGTCCTCTGTATTTAAACAATTCAATGATGTACTCTCGAATGTCTTTTACCTTTCCTTTGGTATTTAATACCATAAGGTAATAAGGCTTTAACGGTTTTTCACAAAGCATATCATCTCTGTGCTCAACGAGAAAAGTAGCAAGGTCTCTATCAAAGGCGGAGAATTTTAATCTCGAGTGTAGATCCATCACCTCGTTTTGATTTTTCAACATTGATGTGAGTAAAGCGATAGGTCTAAGGGAAATATTTTCAGCTAATGTTCGTTGGCAAATTTTGTCGAAATTTTCTACGTCGGGATTTTTCGGAAGGCCCACGTACGGAGCTAAACCACATTCTATCATTTTCAAGGTCAATTCTCTGTGAAAATTACCAGTTAAGATTTTCGCCCATTCGCCCCAGATTCTCTCGCCAGATATTATCTCAAGACCTCCGACATTTTCTTTTATTGCATTTAATGTACTCTTGTCATGATTTTCTGGATCTTCTGCTATCCTGCCATAAAATCTGAAATATCTAAAAAAAATACGCTTATAAAACATTTTTATGATTTTTATTAAATATCTCAGAGTTTAGGCAATTTAAAGAAATTCTAAAAGCTTTATATAAAATAATTTTAAACGTATAAAATTTACCGAAGGATTTTAGAAAGTTCTAAAACCTTTTAGTTGTGCTTAAAATAGTTCACATAATTTGCGGGGTACATTAGATGTAATAGGACAACTGTAAAGTTTTATATATTATCACATGCAATATCATGATCGTAGACCAATTACTCCAAAGACGTTATTGCATGCAACATCTTTCTAGGCAGTTTCATAACGAAAAGACCGGACGTTGCATGTTCACACATTTGAACTAAATAGAAGCTATTTCTATAAAAATATGAGATTTGGAGGAGAAAAAAATTATGAAAAAAGAATAATCTTATAGAAAAACGAATGAAGCTCTATTTTAAACTTATTTAAAAAATAAGCTTTTTACTCTTTTCCAGGTAAGGATAAATAAAATTTTTTAATAATTTGTTACCTCAATATTCTGAGATAGTCTTCCTGGATTCTGGTCGCAGCATCTCCCACAAAAGCAACTTTTCTATTTTTAAGATCATCGTATCCATAAAAATAATCATAGACACTTCCATCGAATCCGAGAAACATAGAGTTAATGGTTAAATCTCTTCTGTTAGCATCAAGTTTCCAATCTTTTGTGAAAAGAACTTCTGCATGTCGCCCATCTGTGACTACATCAACCCTGAGAGTAGTGATTTCAAAATTTTCCTTATCGTTAATTCTAGGAGTTATTGTGCCGTGTTTTTCACCATTGGCATTCACCATTCTTATATTCTCTTTCGTAAACATTTCCTTCATTTGTTCTGGGGTTGCTGTTGTTGCAAAATCGAGATCCGTGGGATTCATTCCTCTTAAGATATCACGAACAGCACCTCCTGCTACTCTTATCTCGTACTCATACTTTTTAAATAAATCGGTAAGAGTATTCAGCTCTGGTGAGAAAATTGAATGGAATTCTGGTGTGTCTAGTTTCGTTATGATTGGATCGCTTCTGCATCGTGGCATTTCCGCGTTCGACATTTTGATTCTCTTCCAACGGTCTTCCGATTTATGACGTTTTACGATCTGCAATTAAAAAATTGAATTCAATTAGTGATTAGATATAATAGAATTAATAGACAAATTTTTAGTGTTAAGCATTATATGTATTCGAATTATGATTCAAAGAAACCCAAAAATACTTTTAATCTTCATAAACTAAGAATTAACAAGAGAAGATATTTATAGAAACTGTAAAATTACTTTGGATCATTGTAGACAGTTCCAGACATAAAAAATTTCTCAAGTAAAACTCTAAAAC
The DNA here is from genome assembly GCA_900474325.1 of Synergus umbraculus. Lineage (NCBI taxonomy): Eukaryota > Metazoa > Arthropoda > Insecta > Hymenoptera > Cynipidae > Synergus > Synergus umbraculus. The sequence continues at coordinate 43,619 of UCOK01006028.1, read as the reverse complement.
TACAAAACCACTGTACAGATACGACCAATTCACATTTGTATACGTATACGAAATGACAGAAACATTGAAACAATAAATATTAACAAGAGATATATGCAATCACCGAATTTCTAATCGTGTTGAAGTAATTTAAAAACCTCAGGAACCAGAAAATGAGGAAAATTCAATGAATTTCATCTATTGAGACATAACCTCTCTATTCATTACACCGGGTATAAACAGAAAAATGCAAACACCTACACGTAGTGGGACGCGACTGAAAATATATTCTATGTGTCGCGCAAATGTCAGAGTTATCAGCATTATCAATCACCCGTTCGTTTGATATTAAAGATTCCTTTTATTCACTTTTATTGAATGCACATGCTGTGCTTTGAGAATTTGACACATTGATTACGTTTGATTCAATAACAAGGCAACTTCAGTATGTACAACCAAAAATATCTTTGGTACCAACTTGGCTAATGTTGGTGACACTGGAAGCGCCGGAAATGAGGACATCATTTTCAAAGATGGCGTCGACGACAGCACGACCTTGAAATCGCGCGCGCAGATTCGATTTTTAAGAAAAGAAGAGCTTCCGCTCTAAACAACCACTTTGTCCACGACCATTCGCGACAGACCGGCAAAATGGACGATTTGGCTCGAATGCCCGATCATGTTTTAGAAGTGATATTTTCTTATTTGGATTTGCACTGTATGAGAAATTGTTCTTTAGTGTGTAAAAACTGGTACAGATTTCTCAATGACGAAAATAACGATGTATGGCGAATGCATTGCATCAGAAAATTGGCACAAGAAGTGCTCAGTTCAGACTTGCTGTCATCTGTCCCGACATACAAAGCCAAGTTACGAGCTTTTTATCACGCCTGGAATCCAAATGATTGTTCGCGGAACATTTTCATCAAACCCAACGGATTTACTCTGCACAGGTAGGCCACCAAATTACTTAATTTCTTGCTGAAATGTCAAGTTTAGCTTTCTAGAGAATGACAACCCTCTCATCGTTTTCATTGTACGAGAAAAAAAATATCATCAGATGACTATAATTTCTATTATAGTTTTCTGTTTAGATATTTACTAAGTTTTTATTTACTGTTTCTTTGTTCGTTGATTTCCTACATTGATTATACATTGATTCTCCAGTATTTTTACTCAGGTCAAGTCGAACCGTATAGAGAAATTTTGGCACGAATGACATGGAACAACGAATTTTATATAATCTTTCATGGTTAATAACAAATCCTGGGTATTTTTCACGTTGCCAATTTTCCAAGAATTTGAACAGGCAGTTCATTCGAATAATAGAAAAAAATAATATATATAAAATGCATGATTTCTTTATATTTTTCAAGCAAGTGCCAATAATTTTCCAGAAATCCAGTGGCACAAAGTACAGATGCGTGTAGGGGTAAAATAGGATTCCGACACGGAAGACATGCGTGGGAAGTAATTTGGGAAGGACCTTTGGGAACAGTCGCAGTCATAGGAATAGCAACAAAAGAAGCACCCCTTTTGTGTCACGGATACGTAGCACTTCTGGGTTCTGATGAGCACTCATGGGGCTGGAATCTAGTAGATAATCACCTATTGCACAATGGTGATGCGCAAGGAAATTATCCTCTACTCAACAATGCTCCAAAGTATCAAGTAAATTATCTTTTCAATATTTTACAAACCCAAATCAAAATTTGCATAGTTTCCACTAACCGAAGAAAACTTCTTTCTAATTCACAGGTTGGTGAAAGAATTAGAGTAATTTTAGACTGTGACGACAACACGCTCTCTTTTGAAAAAAATTACGAATTCCTAGGGGTAGCGTTCCGAGGTAAAAGAAATAAAAAATAACTTTTTTAAGTGATTTTTTCATTCTAGTTCACTAAATAATTGAATTTATTCTTTAAGGACTTCCGGATAAAAGATTGTATCCTTCAGTCTCGGCTGTCTATGGAAATACGGAAGTTTCGATGGTGTATTTAGGACCGCCTTTGGATGGGTAACATTGTGGAAATGGCAGAATCACAGACTTAAAAAATCCCTGATCGATGCCACGTCCACGACCTGAAATCTACGTTTAAGTAGAATTTTTACATTGAGAATGTTCTGACGATTTCTTTTTCGATCAAAAGAGGAAAAAGAAAAGGCATTGTCGTATAAATCGACAAAGTGTTTGGCCGATGATGTACATAGGCTACGACTCATTTAGATAATAAGATTATGTTTACTTAAAGTTAAAGGCTTTAAGGCCAAAAAGTACTGAACTTAAGTACCGTCATTTCTCCCCTACGCCGGTTTCACTTTTCAGTTACTGAATACTCGTACTCCATATACAACGACGCAGAACTAGTCACAAGTACTAAATCAATTTGTTGATCTGCGACTTGCATCTAATAACGCCAAAAGAATTTTGACATTGATTTAATATAGTGATCGTGCAAATACATTCCTAAATGAGGCCACATCGCGTATTACTCGTGTATTTACGTGCTTAAGAAGGTCGATTGAGAGAGAATAATATTCTGTGAAAATCTATGTCCACGAAGCATGAAAACTTAAGTCACGCTTTAAAAAATGTCCCATGATTTTTTATAGCTAAGTGAGATTCCATTTCTTCAATTTGGTATTTAAAATACCGCTCGGTTCTTCCTTTTTCTTGCCGAATATTCCGTCAAGTGTATTTCTAGTGATGTTGCAAAGTATTTTTTTTTTATTTATGAAAAAGATTTAATGTAACTAATATCCAGATTGTATATTACAATCTGACAAAACACTACATAGAGTAGAAATGTTTTTACGAGATATCTTATTCATTTAGAATCCATAGTAACGAAAGATAGCAGATGAGATGCTTTTAATGTACATACATTTTTCTATTATTGTATTTATCACGTGTAGGTTTCATCGATTATTTTTTCTAAACTTTTGTACAGAATTGTGTACATAGCGATTATAAATATTTCTGAAATAAACTTTGTTTCATACACGATTATGACTTTTATTTTATTATTTAAAACAGCATCAATTCCCAATAAGCTAAAATGGAAATGAAGGGAGAATTAAGTGATAAAACTTAATTGAACAATAACTAAAAATAAATAAACTATAGAGAGATGAACAATTTCTCAATTCATCCCTCCACAATATCTCATTTTATTTTCTTTACATTTTCTCGTAAGGTCTTTTGATTACGATTAAATGTAACTTCAACACGTATATAGTGAAATACAATAAAATATTTGCAATACTGACTGAATAGCATTTGGTGTTGATTTCAAAAATGGGTATCTTAAAATTTTACATTTAGTTTCGTTAAACGAAGAAACATAGAACATCCTAATTGAAATATAGGTTCCAAAAAGTCAACAAATTAAATCAGACATTAATTCGAAACAAATTTAACTACTTTTTTCTAGATAAAAACAAAAACTTGCAGTGAAATGTATTTATAAAAGAAAGTAAAAATATTTTATAAATACTAAATAACATGGACTTATTTTTTGTGAGAAAAATAGTGCCATAAATTGTTGATTATTCTTGACGCTCATTTTGTACGGAAGGCTTACCTAACACTTTCAAGTTAGAGAATGACAAGAAAGTAAATTAATGATTAAAAAGAGTGGAATGAATAATAACATCTGTGTAAGGAACTTTCCTTTAAATGCTAAATATGACAATTATCATAATTATATTAAATGTCATTCATCGTTGTTCCCGTAGATCACTTCTAGACAATATAAAAAGTCTCTGACCAGATTTTATAGAGCTTTATCTTTAATTTGTACAGGCTATGTGAATGACTAGGACTTATTTTCGTAGAATAATGCTTGCTTCACAGATCCAATTCTTCATTTAAATAAAATCTCGTTTTCTTTCTCTCATAAACTAAATTTTTAAAAATATTTGATAGTTTCAAAAGTTGATTGCATGGCTTGATTTAGTTCAACTCTAAATCTAGTAGAAGATTTTATCTTAAAAATACTCTTTCTTTATACTGTTTTTTTACACTTTTTATAATAATTTCATCTTCATACTGATTTCTATCTTTGAAATTGTGTATTATTTACACATGAAAGTCACTTATTTCAAATAAACATAAAGTTATTTGAAATACCGTAGAAGTTTTCAGAGTTGCTTGTATTTTCTAATCCATTTCTTCCTCGAATAGAAGAAGCGTTAAAAAAATATTTTTCAGCCGAGAAAGACTAGCGAATTCTACAATCTTGGGCATTTGATGATTATAGATTTAGGAATCACAGAGGGCTGAAAATTTATAATTCGATTCAATTAGTTTAAAGAAATTTTGAATTCTACTGTGATTTGGGATTAATCCACGTGTGTGCGGCCATTTACGTAGCCATCAGAAATCGGCTGAGCCCCTATTATTTTGTCGGAAGACGCTCCCTGTCTTGAAATCGGGTGATCGAGTGTTGGCTTGATTTTCGTAACAGGGAACTTAGTCAGGAAAAAGTTCGCTGCAAGGCAAAATAATTTGCCCAAAAGGGGACACAGTAGAGATTGATGCGCCGTTGCCCAGAGACGGTAGTATTGACCTTCGAATGGGTCCAGAAGTGCCGGACACAGCATGTGGTTCAAGTTTACTTGCACAGGCTTAACAAACAAATTAAAGTTAGACACAGGAAAAATATAAACAATTGTAAACTGATTATAATTAGGATAATCAATAGGTAAACACTGGAGCTTAAGTAAACACTTTAACTGCTAAATTTTTCAATTCGGATTGATTAATCCGATATTTCAAAGTTTAAAGCAATTTCTACTTTCAGAAAATATTATTACTTTTGGAAATAAAATCTAAGTCTACTTACCAGTGCAACTGCTTGAAGAATCCAAAAATGGTACACAAGGTTCAGTCCGTAACTAAATACTGGCCAACTCAAATCCGTGAGTGGTTCGACGTTATAAGCTCCTAAAATTCAAAAAGAAAAATATGATCAATACTTTAGTAAAATGAAAGTATCACTAAAAAAAATGAATATTAATTTACCTCCGAGCCTCAACAGGTAATAGGGAATTACGACCATCAAGCCATGTTGAATGTAATAGCAGGCTTTATCAGCAAAAATCTGAGAGAAGTGTAATGATAATTTTTATTTCTTCAAAATAAATGTGTTGCTTATCATTTGAAATTTAAAGGTTGAAAACTTACGTATCGAGATTCAGTTTCTGGAAACACGTAGGCTAGTAACGGTCCATTTAGATAATTCATTTGCACTCTAAAAACCGCCGTCACCATCGGACTGGGATCTGCTGCTAGTAAGTACAGCTGAAAAATAAACATGATTGTTAACGTTTTCATAGTTTACTTTTTCTAAAAACGATTAATTTTGTTGTATATTATTGAAGAAGGATGAACATTAATAAACAATAATTTATCATTTTTCTTTGGATCAATAAGCAAATGATATGCTAGAGATTACAACAATATTCTATTTGCATAAAATGACAATTTGATTAATCCACTTACCTGGGCAATTGTGTGGATGTGACAAGGATTCATAAAATAAATAAATGTTCGACTAGTTAATTTAAAACCTATTTCCATGCCCAACACGAGAGACATAGCAATTAAGAGAACCCTTTTCCCTACTCTATCTTGATTGACATAGGGCATTGGCTTGGGCAATTTAATTCGTTTGTAGCCCCATGAAAGACAAAATATAATGAATATTGATACACAGAAGGTTTCAATTATTCTTCGCTTAGGGCTCATGTAATTGGCACATTCTGGTCCTGAATTGCGGGGAATTGAACTATTGACCCCGTCGTATGCCCATTCCAACATTTCTGCAAAGTTTAAATTAAAATAATAAGTACGTAAACTTTTTCTAAGATACATGCTAAAAATAAATCTAAAATTTAGAATGACACACGTATAAATCGTAAACTAATAAGAAATAGTTAAAAAAAATATCTTACCGCTTTTAATTAAATAAAATTGATACACATAGCACTTGTATAATGAAGAAATAATAGGTACTACTTTTATTTAGAAACAAAGCACGAAATGGCACTCGATTCTACATTGAAAAAAGAATAGGTACTGTTTTTGTTTAGAAATGAAGCACGAAATGTCACACGACTCTGCTTTGAAAAAACAGAAAGCTTACAATGGAATAGCTTCCTTTCGAATATAACATTGTAAGTTTTTACTTTCATAATCTACTAGGAAAGAAACACACAGGAAAACACTTAACAAGATAATAAAAGCAGATATAAAAGCACCGGACGTATAATTAAGTTACATAATAGGTTTGAACATAACTTTTGACACTTCATCATAAGTAACAATTATGCCTATAAATAAATGTCACCAAAACAAAAGAATTTCAAGAAATTTTGAGCAAAAAATTAACAATAGTGGGTCAATAATTGACTCATTGACAAATAGTTGATAGGTTAGATGCTTGAAAAGGTCTAAAAAAAACTCATATTCACCTTAGCAGTTTTTGAAAATGGTGTCACAACGAAAACTAATTGCTAAACTTTTGGAAAAACAGGTCGTCACTTTTTGTATAATTCAAAAAAGGCTTTTTATTCCAGAAATACGGCCGTTCTAAAACTCAATGTCAAAACTGACATTAGCCTCGCCTGCCAAAATATACCGCGAACTATGCGCGAGGTCGAAGGTCGTCGTGTCAGTGTGGCGGAAATTCATCGATAAGTCAAGCTAGCGACTAAAATCAATGTTCCTGTTACGATTTCTAAACATGCAAAATATCAATTTTCGTTTCTTTATGGAAAATCGAAACTGTAATTTCACACCAGTTGTTTCTCAAAGTAAATTTAATACTCTTTATGTCCTTCGCATCAAGGGTCAAGCAAAAAACCAAGAAATCGCGCCATATCTCAAGCTAGTCATAAAACATTTTTTTTTATATTCTTTTCTTATATATCAAAAAGTTTTATAAATTTGTCTCATTTGTTTGAATTCTAAATTACAATCTAAAAAATAAAATACAAGTGAGGTATGTAGTAAGATATTTTAAGGATTAAGTTTTACTTTTAGTTACTGTTATGGATTTCTATATAATTATGATTGATTAAATTCCAGTATATAAAATTAATTACGTAATTTTAATATAATCAAAATTCAGTAAAAATTATACAATTGATGAATTTATAAATGTATTTTAATGACTGTCTAAAGTAATAACAGCCAGTTTTTTATTGACTTTCCAATTGTTTATTGCAGTAATTATTACAACGGGAATAATAAATTTATTATCGATACTGAAGCGACATCATGAATATGACACAGGTAGTTTAATTGAAAAGTAGTATTTACTTTAATTTCACTTCAATATATACATACTTTTGCGAAAAGTCCACACTTGGCCATGGATGACTTTCATTCGCTCGACTCAGTCAGTCTTGTGAAGATTAATTGATTACTTATAAATCAGAGTATATATAATTTAGTTTAATGAAAAAGCCACACCGGCCAATTAGTTCCTATTCTATATCACAAGTCAAATTGATTTCGATAGACTGTTGAATCCAGTGAATTAGGATCACCCGGAACTCCGAAGAAATCAAAGGCCGGCTTACGGAATTTTCGGGTTCAAACTCAAAGCTTTTCATTAAAAAATGCACAAAAAAAATTCACTGAAAAAGTCTGAACGCTTCACAGAAGAAACTTTACTTCTACAGCCAATTCATAGTGTTTCAATCATCAATATAGCTAATAAAAAATTCTTTCATTTAATATGTAATTAATCAAGATTCACACATAATTATTGATAAAAACTTCCAAGTAACTCAAAAAACGATACAAAACTTCGTGAACTAACACTCAAAGGCTAAAATCTCAGGAAGGGAATGTTTGAAATACACGAAATACACGAGTGTTTAAAGATATGTCAGGCGCAGTTTCTTCTGCGAGTGCGAACGCCACTTTCTCTCCTATGTATTCATACTGGCAATACATCTTACGTATATCATTATTAACCCGTGTTTTGAAATGTAGCCAATCTATTTTGCCATTATCATGGCACCTTTCCAAAAAAAATTCTAAATACACTTTTTCAGTTGCGAGAAATTCAGAGAAATTTTGTCAAGCTTTCATCTTCAAAAACTGCAAAAATATTGAAAGATATACATTTATTCATAAAGATTCTAAAAGCTGCAAAATGTCCCTGTGTTTCTAAAATTAATGGAGAATCGCTGATAATTTTTTACATTTTGCCAAATTTCTAATAATGGAAATTCAAAACACGAAGATTTCTCTTTCAGGTGTACAAATCCTCACTAGCCATTAGCTCGCTACGTACGATTAATTATTAATCACTTCCGCTCAGTAAACCACCAACTTACGTGGATTTCTTTCGATATTAATTAGGAGTAGAAATTATAAAGTGAGTACTGGAAAAATGATGCCCTTATAAAACAAATCTCAAATTATTTCTTAGCAAAGTAACGCCTTTGGGTAAAGTTGAAACATTACTTTGTATAATAATAATATAAAACCTCGAAAAGGGAATTCCCCATTAGAATTACATACTGACATAGCCACGGCCCTGTGCGCGTCTACGTCCAATCAGGTAGGCTACCAATACTATTACTACTAATGCTGCCAGAGCACATCCAACCGCAATTGGCACCACGTCTGGAGTATCAGTCAAACAATCTTCAGCTAAAAAAATATATATTTATAAGAAGATATAATGATACGGTATTATTCATATTAGAGTGATAATTTATTATACATACCCAGGCCGAAATTAGTGGTTTTGTCAGATCTAAAGGCTTGGAATTGCACGTTGCTGAATTGAACTGTTCCTTTCACCTTTCCATCCTGGGTCAAGTTGAACTTTGGTGGGTTAGCACAACGGTAAGAGTTGCTCAATCCCGTGTGGAACTCGTCCTGCACGTGCACATACTTCAGTGTATTATCTAAAAAAAAGGCAGAACATTATTTAATGTGATTATTTACCAAATTTACTTCATTTATATATTTTTTAAATTTCTTTACTTGACGTGTAGTTAAAATTTGGCAATTCCTGTGGCACAATCAAGAGTTCCAAGTGGTGAAGAGTGTATTGCTTGGTCGTATCATTTTTAACGAAATGGATAGTGAAGGAATCATTGTCGTATCCCAAAGTTGAATTCCAGGAAAGAGTAATGGTTTGTTCTTTTGGACCACACGATCCGTTAACTTCTATATTCTTCACAGGCAGGTTTAATTTTTGCGAAACGGTTTTATTCTGCAAGATAAATGCACATGAGTTAGCTAAATATTTTTGTACTTAATTTTAGAATAAATTTTAAATATTAAGCAACGTCATAAAAATAGTAATAATTGTTAAGCTATCTTGAATTTCACATTGCCATCTTACTTATAAGCGTTCTTAATTAATCTTTCCTGACGGAAGAAAGAAGATTGTATACATCCGACGAAATAAAAAAATTTTTAAGTTTCTGATAAAATGTGTATTAAAGTTAAAAATATATAATGAAAATCAAGGTATACCGTATTATTGAAGGGGTACATAATCTCGAAATGAACAGCCATTTGAACAACAATGCAAATTTCCTTGGTATCGTTCACAGACCATTTTCCAGTTTCCAATGGGGCTGGAGTTGGTGGTGATTTGGTTGTTGGAGAGTTTGTTGTTGTTGTAGTTGTTGTTGTAGGAGCAGGTGTAGGTGTCGGTTTAGGTGTAGTTGAAGATGTAGTTGTGGTTTTGGTTGTAGTTGTAGTGGGCAATGTTGTAGTTTTTTCAGTAATGGGTGTAGGTGTAGTTGTTTTAATAATAATCGTCAATTTTCCAGAACCATCAGAATTTTGACTTTGCGGAACTTCTACTACAGGACTGCCTGCATTTTCAGCCGCTGAAAAAAAAATATATAATTAGTAACAATTGAAGAGCTCATAATCGATAATCGTATTTTATATTAATTTGAATGTTTTCCTATATTATACTTAGAATCTTATTAAGGAAAAAAACCACAAAATTAATTATCTATCAAAAACATATAAAAGCCTGTAAAATAACTTTTAATGAATTATTAAAAACCATTCAAACAAATTAAGAAGAGTAATTTTTGCTTTCAATTTTCAAATTAAAGTTATCAGGAACTCAAGATTTGTTCAGATTTATTTATAGAATCGTGTGTCACACATACACACACATCTTTGTGAGCAACTGATAAAGGACTCGGGATATTAAATAACGCACATTTATATATTGTATGTGGTAGCTGCAAAATTTGAATTAACATTCTTAAACTCCTGTAATATATAAGAATCAAGTATTACATTGTCGCTATCTTTCACAAGTAATCAAAAACAAATGCTTGATAATTCTCAGAAAGGTTAACTAAGTCTCTGATTTATTCTTTAATTCACATATTTCAAAAATTTTTTAAATATAAGTTGTACATTATAAATAATAATAAAAATTTTGTAAAAAAATTGAATTGAATTGAACCGAATATTGAATCTCAAATGTACATTCAATACTAAGTAGTTCTCATAGAAAAATTAATCTTTTGAACTTTTTGTCGATGATTCGAGGCAAACCGACAAGCGATTATAAAAATTTTATTGTATTATATAATCATTCTCGTGCTGAATGTGATAAGAATATAGTATGAGTGAACATTTCCGTTATATTTTGCTGAAAATTACATCACTAACGTGCACCAATCACAGGTCAAGTTCGCGATTCTATTTTTTTAATCTACATTTAAACAAAATTCTAAGTAGATACACATACTAGGAAAAATTCAGTGAAGTTTTCATAATGCATTGTAATAATCCTCGGAAATCCCGAGTATATGTTTTTATGTAGCGAATTTGACCTTGGATAGTCTCAGCTTGAAAGTAATATGCAAATTTGAAAGTTTCATTTGATTGCAATAGTGGGATTAATTAATTTTATTAACTAATAGTTGAAATATCAAAGATAAATACAACAGACTTGAATTCTATTTTTTTCTGAATTTGTGAAACTATTTCCTGATTACGCTAATCTTTCTATCAATAAGTTTTTATCTAAAAATCGTTACAGTTCCAGAAGTTTCTGGGTGATTGCACTCTACATAAAGGACATAAAGAGAAGAGTTTTTTGCTGCAATATATCTTGTGCAGAAAGAAAATCAAGCGGTAAAAGAAAAACGAAGACATAAAAGTAAACTACTATCTTTTCAAATAACGTGCGGAAACATACGAAGAATCACACAGGACAGGATTTATGTTTCTTATCTTGTGAAGTCTTATCTGTAAATATTGACGCAAGCTTTCTGTCCAGTATACACTTTTCTACAAAGTAGAGAATAGACCCTTATTTGTAAAACGCTATTCACCCTTTTGTTAAACAAATAGAAATATTCGTCGAGCAGGAAAAGAATAAATATTTGTAAAATGATTGCAAGAAATCTATGCGGTAGTAATTGTATATGAAATAGAGAAAAAGAAAACAATTCTTAAGACTCGGGACCGACTGTTTTTATCATGAAGTGCCAATTTTACGACCTTAGCATGCACTTTTATCATTTACATTAGTTGAACAAACTTTAATGAACTGTTTTTTCTTACTTCAATTTATCTGTAATTTATCAAGACCGAAGAAACATTGAAATAATAAGCAGGCCTTCCAGACATTGTAACAAAGTAAAAAAGTACCTCAATTTTCAGATAAACTTTTTTTAATATAGAAGAAGATAAGAAATTAATAAATTTGAGTTAATGTATTGATAGAGACTGATAAGATATAAAACTTGAAGTTATTGAATCTACTAAATTAGTTTTATTTTTTATTTTAATTTTCTGAATACTCCAAAACATTTTAAATTATCAAGTTATAAACGTTATAAAATATAAAAGGGACATTCAGACATTGAAGAACTATTGATGGAATAATGGCAAAGATATGTCAGTGAACTTGAATCTAATTGGATAAACCATTTTTTAGTCTGGTAGCTGATAGTGCAAAGAATCTCACAATGACAAAATTCTTTATACAAAACTTTATTTATCTGTTTGATAAATTTGTGTTTCCTCTCAAACCGTTAATTATAATCAAGGAAGTTGTATCGAAATTCGTCATTACGAAAGTATGCGATCCTTTAGAGAGAACCAACAATGAAAAGCAAACAAAGAGACTTCGTAATTGTTTTTGGAACAAAGTATGCAAGTATTCAAGAAAAAACATTCAGGCTAGGGAAAGTGACGGACACCAAAATTATGCGCATTCAAATGAAAAAGGCGTTACAGGCTATCATGACAATCAGAGTACAACGTCATGAATACTCACTAGGGACTGATATTTCACGCAAAAATCATCTGAAAATGGGAGGATAGTCGATTAATTTCATCAGTTTGGTCGTAATTACCTGATACGAGTATTGCAGCTGAGCAGAACAAAATTAGAGCATTTCGCAGCATCTTTTCCAGACTGTCGTTGAATGCACTATACTACTATTTTAATTACTATGGATCAGTCACCGCACCAAGGACAGAAAGAATGAATACGCCGCAAACTACGACTAATCAAGTCTACAAGATTGGGGAAATACGAATACCAAAGAAATAATGGCAAATATAGATATGTGTAGATGGAAAGAACGAAGTAATAGCAGAAGAGTACTCCGTCACTCCGTTTGGTTGACTTTTGAAACCAGGGATGGGTACCAAAGATATTATTCAGTAGATGGCGCGACGTTGAGCCAAAATGGCGTCCTCAAATTCAATATGTATATATGTAAGATAAGATATATAAGCGCGCGCTTATTCGAAATTAAAAAATACACAGTTTAGTAAATTAATTTTTTTTAATTCAATTTTAATCAAATTTGAAAAAATTAAGAATCTTTTGTTAATATTTATCTGTACTATTATTGATAGTGTATTTACGAGAGTTTTTATTTACTCATTTCAAAAAAGCATATGCTTTCCGGTACATGTACAATTAGTTATATGACATATAATATAATATATATACGCATATGAAAAATTAATTATTAAGATCTAGTGCCAACCCTCTTCGAAGTATATTTTTCCAATATTTATATATTTTTTTCTGACATGAGCGACAAATTAAAAATGGTTTTGGTTAATGGAAATTAAAAAAATAGATTTAATAAAATTCAATATGAATGTTTTTATTAAAGTAATTTATGCATAATTAATGCATCCAGGATAATTAAATCATATAAATATAATTCTAATATAGATACATTACGTCAAAATAGCAATTTTATCGTTTTTTGTTTTTCTTGTATCGGCTTGAGTCAGGATTCCTTCAGTCGCTTCTATCCTTGCTTTCATCCCGATTCTTTCTTTTTCTGACTTCTGTATGTTTTTTATCCCTTCGATCATCGTCTTTCGTTCTCTTAATTTTTTTCTCTTTGTCGTGGCTTACTTTTCTTTTAGAAACGTTCTTCTTTCTCTTTCTCTTTCTCTTAGGCGAAGAATCTGAAAGAGTTTTAAAATAATTTTCACATTATCCTTTAAATTTGAGGGTCTTAGTTTTCGAAATACAAATTGATTTTCTGAAAAGACCTAGAACTCTAATTCAGATTACAAGTGTGAGCTTAATATAAGATTGCAATGACTTACCATCTGAACACGAAGACGAGCTACTGCTAGAACTTTTAGATTTCGCTGTTTGGACTTCAATTGGAATTGGGTCTGGTTTAGGTCGAGACTCCAAATGTTCACGAAGATCATCACTGTACACAATTAAGTCCATTAGAATTAGAAATATAGATTTATTAGACATTAAATTTATTAGTAATAGTGATAAAATTGTTGCAATAGACTTACGTTAATCCCCCTAGTCCAATAGTTGTAAAGAAGTTGATGGAAAACCGAGTATTCCTGGGGTTGTCTCGCGGAAATAGTCCTGAAAAAGCTTCTTGAAGAGTTCTGAAAAAATTACACATAATAAAATTGTTTGTTTTAGAAAGGTTGTTAGAAAGGGATAACAAAGATATTTCCACTTACGGATCTTTAAGCCTTACATTGAGTTTTGCAATTGTCATTTCTTCTGACATTTTTTGAAATAAAATTTTAATAAACATTCTGCTTGAACTATTGGTGTCTTTTTCGTTTAATTTAATACACGAAAGTGACTCCCAAGAAATCGAATCCGTAAACAATAAATGTGCGAAAAAGTTCGCAACATTCCGCAGTTTATTTGTATCTAACCCATGAATTGTATCGTATGAGTCCCTGAAGATTTGCTCGTACGGTGTGACATAGATTCGATTGATGGCACAAAAACGCTGGAAAAATGATGAAATTGGCAATATTAATAAACTGAAATTAGAATAACAGATATACTAGCAATTGACAAATTTAACAGTAATTATCTTTTTAAAAAAAATTCATCAACATACCCCAGCCAGAAGTCCGTAAAACTTGTCATAAGTCCTATTCTCAGCGCAACAATCACGAATCATGTGGCACAATTCAATTTCCTGTCCAGGCTTCAATTGCATTTTCAAAAGTTTATGTGCACATTCTTCAAAATCGACGGACGAACGTATCGTTAAGTATATGGTTCTTCTCAAAGCTATCAAATTCGTCTCGGTGTTGTCTATAGTAGTAGTGCTCGGATCTTCCCCTTCTATGAGATCAAGTTCTGCTGGAATGACCATCCTTCCGAATTTGGAAGATCACTTCTATCATGTATTCGTCCTTTAGGTAAAAAGAATAATTTGGTTATATATAAAATTAAAACTTAAAAATACCAAGCAAGTCGGGTAAATATAAGATACATGTAGAATATAGTATATTATAATTTGAGTTAAAGGAAAATACCCTTTTATCATTTGAACCTTCATGCAAAATTTGCCTCAAGTTCGAGAAGATTGACATTCAGAATTCTACATTTATGCTGGTCTCAAGGTCTCAACTCTAACAAACGTCACAATGTGTCCCCGAAAACTTCTTCTTCTTCTTCTTCTTCTTCTTCTTTGTGCGCATTCCAATGCGCAAACGTTGTTTTTATACGTGACTAATAACAATAGGTAGTCCTTGTATATATCAACCATGTGTCCCCGAAAAACGTTCGAATTTGGTCGATTGCGCATGCTCAAAGTAGTCAACTTGACTCGTTTTATTAGAACCAATAAGATGTGACTGATACAGACGGCACGAAATTCAAAACTGATTTTTGAAAGAAAAAGTTTCGCGTATAATTTATCTTATTTCAATTTAAAAATTTTGCAGGATAACGTTTTTCCTTATTTTCTAAATAATAAAAAAATATATTACATAAAACCTTTGTACATTATTAAAAGACAATTCACATTTTAAACGTATTACAATTTTATACATAAACAATAAGTAGTTAATTCAGCATGGAATGTTTTATTATCAAACTTCATAATTTCTTGACGAAACAGAAAAATATTACTTTAAACTTTGGACAATAGACAACTATTTACGGCGATTATAAATTAGACCATCAAACAAAATCGGAACGATACTTTGAAACATTTACGAAAATAGAATTTACAATTTTTTGCTCAGTCAAATTATTTTCTCATATTACTATTATTATTGTACTACTGATGATTATGAAAAATCATCAAACTCGAAATTATAGGATTCATCATCGTCTTCATCAAGTATTTTATCAAAAGAGTTATTATTACTACTGTTTAAGTCGGTTTTTTCTGACAAATTTTTAGATGGTGAGACGAATGAATCAAGCCTCATTTGCTTTTTATCCGAAGAGGAAGAAGTCGAAGGATTTGACGTCTTTGACGCGTAAAATTTGACATTTTGAGGTACTCCATTTGATTTTATAGGTGAGGTTCCTGTTAAGAATTTGTCCATTTTTTTCTGCTCGGTGTCTTCCATTGGTTTTTGAACTGACACATCGTCAGTATTTACTTCAAAATCTTGCTCAAGACCAACTTTATTAAGAATATCTATCTTAGCTTGTATCTTAGGCCACAAATAGTCATCTACCGTGTTTTTTGCTAACAAATATTGAATAACGACGCCTCGTTCTTGACCAATTCGATGAACTCTGTCTTCTGCTTGAACCAATATCTGCAATAATTATTGTAAAACCTTATTAATTTTTATTTTAGCCATTATGATTTAGTTTACTCGTTTATTACATATTTTAAATTTAATTCAATTTTAATTACAAATTACTTACACCAGGATTCCAAGTTAGTTCTGCGAAGACGACAAGTCGGGATGCTGTCAATGTAATTCCAGAGTTTGCAGCAGTTATGGACAAAACAGCGACCATAATATCATCATCGTCTTGGAAACCATCTACGAAATGCTTTCTCTGTTCGGGATTCGTTTTCCCATCGATTCGCACATATCTGTAATATTTAATATTCTTTCCTGAATTTCATGAATAATAATTTAAAATATATTGATATAAAATAAAATAATCAGTAGAATTTTCACCTAGTTTTTTTGGAATTGAGAACATCGCAAATGGCATCTAAAACTACTTGATGATGAGCAAACACGAGAAACTTTTCTCGGCTTTCCAGTAAATCAGTGATATAGTTACTGCAAAATTAAAAATTACTCAATATAGCTATAGTATTATAAAATCAATATTACAATAGTAAAGAAAGAAAGTAATCACCAAATCGCTTTTCGCTTGGCAATGCTCGATTCACTATAATACTGCAACAGTGCACTATGTCTTTCAGAAGAAGATAATGTCTTCCGCTGTAATTTAAGCGCAGATTCCTCCATTTCTCTATTACCAGCTTCTATCAGTTGTGGATCCAACACGATGACTTGTCTAAATATACAAAAACAAAAACAAATATTTCAAGTTAAATAACTAATATATAGAAACTTAAGAAATGAAAAACATACCTGACTTTTGCAGGAAGTTGATTCAGAACATCGATTTTTACCCTCCGAATCAAACAGAAGGCTTTCAGTAGCAAATCCAACTCCTCTAAATTAGATGATCCGGATAAATCCCAGCCAAAAGTTCTTTTAACTCCAGCACAGTAACGGACTCCATACTCTGTAACCCTAGCAAAATAATTATTCAATTGCAATTTTCCCACATTTTTCAGATGATAACCATCATGATAGTATCAATTTTATTTTTACCCCATAAAGTTTGGCTTAAGTAAAGTTATCTGCGAATAAAGTTCAATGGGACGTGATAATACTGGAGTTCCACTAAGTAAAATTGTACGGCGTGCCCTGGCTGATATGCGCTGTGCGGCTTTATAGCGCACCGTTTTGTTACTTTTCAGAAAGTGTGACTCATCCTGCAATAAATTATGCATATTGAAATTAGGGGAGTAATTTTCAATTTATTTTAAATTAACTTTATACGCAAAATTCAAGTTGATTTAAGTTGGTTTAAGTATTGAGAATATTAAATTCAAATCCAAAAAATCACTTACAAAAATAACAGCGCCAAAATTCTGTTTTTCGAAATCATCTATACTTCTAGCTAGTAAATCATACGAAACAATAGTCACTTCCCCCATTTCGAAACCATCCCTACTTTTAGTAAACTGATGCACGTTATGAATAGGAATTGAGGGCAAAAATTTATAAATTGCTTCGGACCATTGGTATCTAAAAATAAGAAAAAGTGACAATCACTCAGGTAAAAAAAGAATATTTAGGTTTTCCAATTTATTATTATTTTATAATAAAATAAATTTCAAATAAATCTCCACAAAAATCTTTACCTGACCGAAGAAGGTGTAACTATCAACAGAGGCCAGTCTTCTTTGTAATAGTGTGCCAAGCCCAATGCTTGTATAGTTTTTCCTAGCCCCATATCGTCCGCAATCAAACATTTGCCGTGTTTTAAAACACCGAAACTACAAAAAAAAATTATAAATATATGTAATAAAAGTACTTACATTTTATACTAATCTAATTAGAAATAATTTACCAAATCCCATCTCGTTGAAAAGGCAATAATGATTCAAGCAGATTTTCGTCAATTCTGGATAAATCGACTTTGTCATTATTTTGGACTATTATTTTCGATTTCGATGGATCAATTAATTTTTCGAAGGTCTGTAAAAATAATTTTAAATTAAGAAATTATAATAATAATACTTAGAACTCTGGATTCTTCTTTGTAATAGTAATGATAATAATCACCTCTTTTGTGAATTTTGGTAATCCAGTTACCGTGCAATCAGATCTTATGATTAATTTTTCTAGGACAAGATCATAGTCTTTTAAGTGAAAATGCCACAATCTCTTCTGAGAGTCTGAAACAATAATTAATTTCAAGTTAATCAAGTATCCATTGAACAGCAATCAAATCTCTTAGAATTAAAAATTGGAAACCTCAGATTTATATTAAAGTATAATATGGTACAAAATAAACAATAAAATAATATATATACAATTATACCGTAGGCTCTACTGGGAATTGTCCTGAATACATCGATAATAGGAGAGTAAAATTTGGACAAATCCACGGCAAATCGATCATTTGTGATCATATAAATATTCCCAGTAACTGTTGGCTGATTCTTCCCATAAAAATTGGTTGGCTTGATCGGATTGTACCGATTTTTGGGGGGGTGTTGCCTGAGAATTCCTGGGCTATTTTTATTCCAACCCAATTTTGAAGGAACTCGCGAATTCGATGATGTCCCCGTTAAGTTATTTTCATTCGAACGAATACTCTTGTTAGTTTCTGGTAAGCCATTTTTTGCCGCGTTGACGTTCCTGGTCTGTTTGAGAGCTAGGGCTTGAAGCCGCTTTTGCTCTATTTGTTCTTTGGAATACATACTACATACAAACAGGCAGGCTGTAAAAAGAAACACAAATGTAGTTTTATTTCAAAAAATTTTATAAATTTAACAAGAATATTATTGCTATTTTTATTAAATTATAGCATGTACCTATAATAAACACTACTTTTTTCTAATCAATATTGAAACATATATGACACTTATGAACATTTTTTTAAATTATAGGTTAACTTGTTTATCCTTTCAAAAATCCTTTTTTGATCAATTTCACAATTTATCCATTTATATAGAGTTTAATTTAATTTAAATTTTAGTTAACAGATGAATTTCCAAAAATTGATTAATGAATAAAAGCACTTTTTATGCGTGTCTTTACGTGATGTGCATTCATTTTATCAATTTAAATTAAAAATTAACTTGTCAACTAACATGTGGATTCACAAACCTTTGGTGCAAGATTCTTAAAAGGAGCTGGATTTATATCAAAACATTGTTAAACTCAAATAAATTAAAAATTAAAATAAAATGTCAACAGGTAACCTCTAGGATACCTTGAGATCCTTGAGTAAATTTTATACTATACTGTTTATGTATATACATAGTCTCTTGGTTGTTACGCGGTACGCGCTGCGTGCGCAGGGTACTAATACATATAGAACGTATCTGGAAACGTCAAAACAATTTAAAGTCACGTCACACCATTATCTAAAATCTGCTTATTACTTACAGGTCAACACCTTTTCTTGAAATGCAATTATCTCCTTACGAGCATACAAATTGATTTAACTTAAATTCAATTCTAATTGAATGAACCGCTCGTTTTAAAAAGCAGCCGGAAGTTGAACAATTTTGAGGTTGGAACTGTTAACATTTCGAAGCCGCGCGGTGAGAATCGAGAAAAATTTTAATTTTTTTCTCCTACTTCTTCAAAAATTTAAACACTTCATGAGTTGTGTCAAAAAATCGGAACAATTTCATTTACATTCATGTGTCTTCTTTACTGTGTACTCTAGGTCTGTGTTAAACAATGTATAAAAGGATCGATTAAGTAAGGACATCATATATAGCAAGAAATTCCTTTGATCGTTATATTGTTCATCACGTATACTTTTCTAAGATAAAAAAACGAAAGTACAAGGATGTCTAAAACAAGTTGTCAATCGGCTGAGTTTAAATTATCTCGTAAGTAGTAGTCTGGTCTGGATTTCGTCGTTATTGAGAGATTCGAGTGTACTAAAATTCAGTGTGTAGGTACATATATTTTCCAACATTTATAAATCTATGTTTATTATGTTTCAGCTGAAAACCATGAATTTGTAGTTCCAAAAAAAGCAGTAAAAAGTCCACAAGATATGGTGGCTTGGCAAAAATCAGAAGCTTACTTTGTGAGTGGAGATTATTATTAAAGTAAATGAAATAAAGAATGAAAGAATGAAAGAATGAAAGAATGAAATAAATAAAGGATAAATCCTTTTAAAACTGTGCTTAATTAATTGCATTTTTTTCAGGAATATTTGGGTTTTCTTCTCGCCATAAATCAATCAATTCAAGGAAAGTTTGCGAACTTAGAAACTCCGAACTCACTGATTGTAGAAAAAGTTTTGAGCATGCTCAATAAATTTGATGTATGGATAACTGAAATTCCTCCAGTTGAACAGCCACAACGTTTTGGAAACCAAGCATTTCGTACGTGGCATAATAAGATGCAAGAGGTAGATTATTTTCTTTTCTTACATTCAATATTTTATAAATAAAGGAAGAAAGTGCAAAATTAAAGAAAGAAAATTGGATAAATTGATATCTTTTTTTCAGTCGGCATTTGAAGAATTGAAACAAGTATTACCAGAAGAATTACATCGAGCAATTATCGAAATAATTGAGTACTTATTGGAAGGATTTGGCAATCCTACGCGTATTGACTACGGAACTGGGCATGAAATGGCATTCATAATGTTTTTGTGCTGTATGTTTAAAATTGGCGCTTTTAAGGCTGAAGACAAAGTTGCAGTGGCACTGAAAATATTTATCAGGTATTTTATTGCTCTTGTAAAAACGGTTTATTCTTTAAGATTCCAATTTAATCAAAATTACATGACAACAAAATATAATTATTCGTTTCTGAAATATAAATTATTGAGAATATTAAACTGTAATTTTTATGTTTTCTCTTAATAGGTATTTAGAAATAGTACGAAGACTTCAAATAGTTTACAGAATGGAACCAGCTGGAAGCCACGGCGTTTGGAGTTTGGATGACTATCAATTCGTTCCTTTTATTTGGGGCAGTGCTCAATTAATGGGTAAACATTTTATAACACTTCTGTTACTTTCCATCTAATTAAAGTCAAAATCGAAAAAAGAAAGGCGAGATAAATAAGTATTTCCATAAAGTTACAAAAATATTTTCTCGCAGGTCATCCTCGAATTGAACCTCAACATTTTGTGGATCCTGGAGTAATTGAAACGTACGCAAAATCGTATATGTTCCTTGGGTGCATCGAATTTATTTCTAAGGTAAATAGTTCCTTTTACAATATGTACTCTCATTCAATTTATGTTATATAGATCGAGTTACTCTTTTTTATTTTCACTTAAAATAAATATATATTTCCTTATTTCTTGCTAGGTAAAAACAGGACCATTTGCAGAACATTCAAATCAACTGTGGAATGTTAGTGCTGTTTCTACGTGGTCAAAAGTGAACAGTGGACTTATTAGAATGTATAAAGCTGAGGTGATTATACAGTAATGTAAAAAAAATTTGTAAAAACAGGAATTGGAAAGAATTGAAAAGTTCTAAAATTATTTTAAATATTTCAGACTTCTAATTATATTTTTTAACTTGCAGGTATTATCCAAGTTTCCCGTAATTCAGCACGTACTTTTCGGTTCTTTATTTTCGATGAATGAAGCACCTGAGGGTGCGAGAGTAGGATAACTTTGCCCATCTTAAGTTGGATCACGCCGGATGTGAATCTTATTTTTCTACGTTCAAAAATTTTGAAATCTTAATTTGTATAAAAGTATTATAATGGTGCTCTTAATTAACAATCTAAACACCTGTACTGTTGTTTACTAATAATTTGATATCTATTATATTCGGAAATTCTTGAATTAGGATTAATAACCATTTCGTGGTTTAAAAATTTGTTGACATATAATGCTCCTAAGGTACGAGAATCTTAAACGATTAAGTGTGTCTGATTTATGTTCTCTTATAATGTACTCTTTCTTTTTTAGTTAATTAGTTAAGAGCTACTGTAAAAATGATGCCGATAAATATCTATTTAAATATGAAACATATCTCTCTTTTATTTTGTACCAACTTTTTAAATTAAGTATCTAATTACTATATAATTATAGTATAATTTAATATAATATTTCGAAAGTGAAGTTTCTAAATAAATTTGTACTTTATTCCAGTTTTTAAATTTCGTAAAAGAAAAATCTACGTTTGCGCATGCGCAGCATAGCGTATCCATGACAACAGGCGTTTTTCGTTTTTGACAGATTTATAACTTGTGTTTGAATTTTCCACTTTTCCTGCTAATTTTTGTGTTAATTTGTTATTTGTTATGTTAAATATCATCAAATTAGTGTTCCTTAGTTTGTTATTAGGAAATATCGACAGAACGTTGTGTGATAGTGTCGATATAGACGTAAATGGATATATTGTCTATTGTCCCTGCATGGGTAAGTCAATTTATTTTACGCCCAATTTCAATAAAAAAAACTACACGGAAATAAGTAAGCGTAATATTATTTATAATAATTATAAATTTTTTTCAAATACCAATTTTTTAATATTGTGTAATTTAATTTTATCGAAAAGTTAAATTTTATTTTGAAAAACTTGTATTTCAGGTTATGTTTATATATCCCTTTATGCCTTTTTGATTTTGTAGCTGGAAATTGAACAATGCATAATTGTATATGTAAGAGGAACAATAAGAATTACACATATTATTAATAAAATATATATTTTTTAGGACGTTTCGGAAATCAAGCCGATCATTTCCTTGGTGCCTTAGGCTTTGCAAAAGCTTTAAATAGAACTTTAGTTTTACCAGCATGGGTTGAATATCGAACTGGTGAAATTAAATCGGTATGTACTTATAAGGTTTAAAAGTTACATTCATTTTTCAACATTATGAATTTAAACAAATAAACATAATGAATTATTTTTACATAATAATATAGTTCAATTTGTAGGAGATGCCTTTATTTCATTTATTAATATATATCTTAATAATCTTTCAGTTGCAAGTGCCATTCGATACCTATTTCAATGTTACTTATCTTAAGTCATGCCACAAAGTGATTTTGATGGAGGAGTTTATGAAAGAAATTGCTCCGAATGTATGGCCACCCGATTACAGGATAGGTAGATCTTATTAATTATAATCTAAAAGTTTGCCTTAACTGCAAAATTACAAACGATGTTTTAAATTATTTTTATTGGGAAAAATTCCAGCTTTTTGTTACTCGACGCGAGGCAACACGGAATCCTGTAATCCCAAAGAGGGGAATCCCTTCGGTCCTTTTTGGGACACTTACAATGTCGATTTTGTCGGTTCAGAATTTTATGGACCATTACATTATGATGTGCATCACACGGATATGACTGAAAAATGGAAGAAGAAATATCCTGTGATTTCCTGGCCGGTTCTTGCATTTACTGGAGCCCCAGCAACTTTTCCAGTTCAACTAGAGAACAAAAATCTTCAAAAATGCCTACAGTGGACCGATTCTATATCTAATAAGGCAAAATCTTTCATCAAAGAAAAACTCCCGGCTGGAGCATTCATAGGGATACATTTGAGAAACGGAATTGACTGGGTAATTATATTTTTCATTTCAAATAAAATATATAGAATTTTAGATTTATCAACATCTAAATCAAAATTTAATTACTGACATTTGAATATTCGTTAACAGGTACGAGCCTGTGAATTTATTTCGAATAGTCCAAATCTTTTCGCTGCGCCTCAATGTTTAGGATATAGAAATGAACATGGAAAAGCAACCCCAGAAATGTGCTTTCCATCTTTTGAATTAATTCTGCGTCATATTAAACGTGTTATTCGCAATGGAAAAGATATAAAATCTATTTTTGTGGCATCCGATAGTAATTATTTGATTAATGAACTGAACGCCGCTCTTGCTAGAATGGAGGTAAGATTGGATTAAAAATTTGTAAAATATAAATATATAAAGTATGTGTAAAAGATCATATTATTCAGTTAAAACAATCGTTTCAGATTCGTGCTTACAGACAAGAAGAAGAAATATCTCCTCACTTAGATCTGGCAATTCTCGGAAGAGCAAATTACTTCATAGGCAATTGTATTTCTTCCTTTTCCGCCTTCGTCACAAGAGAACGAGAAGTGAAGGGCCTTCCGACATTTTTCTGGGGCTTCCCACCTAACAGAAAAACGTCTTCTACTTCACACGAAGAGTTGTAACTTTCTAGTCTATTATAGAAAGAATTTTTAATTTATTAATACATCACTCGCATGACACATCTTTACTACCGAAAAAGGAGCAATGAACATAAATACTCTTTTTGAGATTATTTTTGTACCTTTTATATTTTATGCAAAAGTTTGAATATAACTTTTTCTTATAGAAGCTTCGTAAAAATGTATTAAAACCTACCGACGACCCTTAATAACAGGAAATGGTTGGACACGACACATGGTTTTTAAATCCTTTTTTT
This sequence comes from Synergus umbraculus, assembly GCA_900474325.1. Lineage (NCBI taxonomy): Eukaryota > Metazoa > Arthropoda > Insecta > Hymenoptera > Cynipidae > Synergus > Synergus umbraculus. The sequence goes on along the minus strand of UCOK01006028.1, from coordinate 19,198 downwards.
TATAGTTATTTTTCAGCGATTTTTTTCATATTGCACAAACTTTCTCGTAAAGTATCTGCGAAAGCTTTAGTGGAAGTTTCTGGACAGCCCTTGAATGAAGAACAAGCGAAAAGAATGTCCTTTGGTCGGGGATTGTAACAACATCCATAACCTTCAGGAACAACGGGACCGTAGCACATGAATGACGCAGTTTTGTAAGGCACCTAAAAATGACCATTATATTGTAAAAATAATTAAACATAAAATCTTTAGACCTTTTCGTGGATACATTAAGCAAATATTACCTGACTTGAAGTTAAAGTAAAGTACGTGCTTCTAGTCCATCCAACATCTTTATAAAATTCAGGTAATTCCATTTTTTCATTAATCGCAATCATCTTAAGACCGAAGAATAGTCTGTCGACTCCTTCACCTATAGCTGCCTAAAATATAATAGTGTAATTAGAAATTAAAAGACTAATTTTAAAACTATTGCCAATTATTTTATTTATTGAAAAAATTACCTCCCCAGCTGTTTGTTTATGAGCATTAATAGCTTTGATTAATGCTTCCTTTTTTTCAATATCGGATCCACAACCCGAACTCATTAATTTTGCAAATGCAACAGATTCTGTACTGGTGGATCTAATACATTCTGTTCTTGCACTGATGAATCTACGAAGTGCTGCAGACTCGTAATGAGCAGGAGGTTTCTTTTGCAATTTATAAAAAGTCACTTGCATTGCAATTTGTATAAAACTATCGGGACTAAGTTTACATTTCTTTATCTCATCGGCTCCAAAGTCTTCAAACATGAAGCATTCCATGTCAATATCTTTAGAGAGTCTGTAAAAATTATTTTTATTTTTAAACAAATTACTAAAAAATAAAAAATGGAAAAATTCGGAAATAAAAATAAATACTTGTCCACTCCGCAGGCTGCTTTTTCAATTGCTTTTTCTAATTTATCATTCAATGTGAATTTCAATTCTTCAGCTTTAGGAAAATCCTCTGCGTCTTCGCATTTTGTTTCTGATTTACTTGCTCTAAGAATGATAGGAAAACATTACATTTCTCAAAAATTTAACAAATATGTTAAAGAGGGCAAAAGTGTTAAGCATTTCTTACATTTGTTTTAAAACAAAATCGTGAAGAACAGCAACAGGGACACCTTCGCAAGGACTGTGTTCATATTCCATACCGCAGAACCCATCAGGAGAGACTATATACTTCAAAAATGTTTTAAATTAATTACTATTTAATTTGCTTACCTATCTCCTCTAGGGCATAAGAATTTACCTGCACAGTTTTGTCGTGCCACCTATTTCCAGCATTTGTGCAAGAACTAAACCCAGTCATTGTTTGAACTGCTTTTACAGAGGAGTAATTTTTAGTTTTGAATGCATCTTTTGGTAGTTCTTTGTCTAAGCAGAGAATAAATAGGGAAGATTCTAGGTCCTTGAGTATGTTACAATTCGAACCAATCTCTGAAAAGTAAGAGGATTATCAAACAGATCAATAATTTTTCATTAATTGCATAAAAAAACCACAATTCAGCATAAAAATTCGACCTTTTTACCTTTAAGTAAAGCATGAGATTCTGCCCATGTATCTCTGTCATCTCCCGTCAAAATTCCAATTGCTTTTTCAGCAGTGCAAGATCGCTTGGCAATATCTTTAATTGAAGCTTTGAACTGATTATCCTTTAAAGATTTACCACAATCATCAATAATATTTAATTTAAAGAACTGCAAAGAAATGGAAGATAATTAATTCCAAATTCATAAAAAATAATCCTGCGGAAATTACTTTTATTCAAAACTAGACTTACGTGATTATTGCAAATTATTACAATATGCTTCGCATGGTCTGTGTGCAAAAGTTTGTCGATTCCTCGATCAGGTTGACGATGAGTACCAAGAATCATTCCATAGGGTAGCATATCAAGTGGTTCCTTTCGAACCATTTCTTGTTTCATTTTTCCACTAAAATATATTAAGTTTTTATAAGTAAACATTATTTAAATAGGTCAATTTATTCAATATTTATTATCTACCTTTTTATCATAGCGTCGTAATTGCAAACCCCTTCAACAAGTCGAGCTGCGAATGTATGCATTTCTTCAATTGACTTAAAGTTTTGACGAGGGGCAACAGTTCCTGGACTAGAATGCACAATTACAGGCATTCTGTAACCCAAATATGCTGCTTTTAACCACCATTCACCCATCTAAAAAATATAGATTTCAAAATTAAATTTCCGCTTTCAAAACACAAATTTTGAATATTTACATCTTTTACAATAAATGTGGTCATCTTTACCCAGTTTTCAGTCTTCTCATATCTCTCTTGTAATTTTTTATGTAAAGAAGGTCCGCATCCATCATCACTAATAAAATTTTGTACAACTCTTTCCGTATTGCAATATTCTTCTTCACTTAATAAAGGCTTCAATGACCTAGACAAAAATACGTGCTATTATAGTACAATTGGTTTATTAATTTTTAATTGAAAAATATTAATAAAAAATTGTTTAGTACTTTAAATATTTTTCTGCAGTTTTTTTCAAATCTGGCACTGGTTGTTTTGGAAGTGGCTGCTGATTTAGTTTGAGAGACGTTATGTTTAGTGCATGTTGCATTATAGGAATATTGTTTTTTAGTCCTCTTAGAATCTAAAACAAATTTAATATGTGTTAATTAATAACAAATAAAATAGTGCCATTACCTATATTATTTTTACATAATTATTTTTAATTTGAATGAATTTAATTTTCTCTAACAATCTTGAAATTCCAGCTTACCGATAATTTATTCAAGGATGAGAAAGTAGTAAAAAAACTTTGCATGACTGGTTTTCCTTTGCACTTTGGTCCTAAGTCAATTTCATAGCTAAACAAGAATGAAAAATAAGTATACATATATATAGAAAACTTTAATTGTACAGAATGACGTTAAAGATTAAATAAATTGATAAGGGACCATTCATGCAAAAATGTACATACAATTTCATCAATTCTACAAATTAAATAAAGCAATATGGAACCATTGCTATTTAGAGCTGGATTAATATTATATGAATTTTTAATTAATGATTTTAATCTTTAATCATTATAAAAATACTCTGAACAGAAAATATGAATTTTAACTAAATACGGACTGAAAGATTTACCACAAATCGTTGTTGACAGGTCAGCAATATTAAATCAAATCAGTTACACAGTACAGTCAGAGAGAGAGAGAGAGAGAAAGAGAGGATTTTTTATCAGGACAGCTTGATCTGCAGGCTTTATCGATCTTAATGATCAATGTAGGGTCATTTCAATTTCATCAATTGTACGACTTGATAGTAAATTTATAAATAAAAAACACCTCTATTTTTTTGGTATCCAACAAACACTCATAAATACTAATACAAAAAATATTTAAGGTGATATTTCCAATTTCAACAGAAAAATTATTAAAAATCGTAACTTTCAGATAACCTCAAATTTTTTTTTAGAAATCACAGTACGAAACTTTCACTTTTGTAAGTGAAATTTAAGTATATACTATTTATAGTCCCTTTCATTGAAAAATTATTACTGAAGTGGTTCAATTTTATTATTTGTTATTAATAATCTTGGTATTTAAAAAATTTATAAAATACTCATTAGTTTTTGAAAGTTGAACAACAATGAAAAACAAAAATTACATATAACAATTATTAACGTTAATATCGTTAATATTGAAATAATTTCTACTGTTATAGAAATATCATAGCCTCTATTATGTAGAGTCAAAAATACACATTTTTACATTGACAACACTAAAAATGTAAATATAAACACAATACATATGACATACATAACAAATATTGAAAAAAATTTCCTTTATCGATTACGAGCGATTTTACCGATAGAGTACAAATTGTCAAAAAAAAAAAGTTCAAAGGTTCAATCATACTTTACATACTTGAAAAACTTGAATTCACGACTTATAATTGAAATAATTTAATATTTGGACCACTCAGAAGTAAAAAATTATAATCGTAAAATATTTTAAATATCGTCAGCGTCAACAGTTTCGAATATAAATTCAAATTTTCGCACGCTTGCAGTTTGCCGAAGAATAGGAATTTTTGTATGGGGAAAATCGGATGCACAAGTGTAATTTGATGGTACCAGTGAAAGAAAATCAAAATCCAATTTCAATATTTTATAACACTCATTACTTCAAATCTTCAAATTATTCAGGGCAGATTCTCTCAAAATATGATCAACAGTTTCAAACAATTCGTCTATGGTTTCCCACCATTTTTCTACACCGCGAACGTTGACTCATGACTCTGCACGCACGTATGGGCTTTCCGCTAAAGAAATTCTGCCATTGGCTATAATCTGGCGCGCAATTCAAAATTGAATTAAATTAATTCGATTTTGAATCACGCGCCAAATTTTGACCAATGGTAATATTTCTCTAGAGGGAAGTCAACGTGTGCTGCGCGCGCAGGGAGAGAACTTTGAGAGCATTGACGAGATGGGCGTCGTGGTAAATGAGTAACATTTTTCTCTCGCGATGATAAATGATGATATTTCGCCAATCGAATATGGCAATCATCTAGTTTCCAAGTGATTTTTTCCTCAGCGCTAATCGATCAAGCCTAAAATTGTTTATGTGTTCTGTGAGATAACTCGGAGTGCCAGGACAACTCCGATTCCAATAGGTCTCTATCGTCTCTACTATAGCTATTGTAAGAACACGGAGTAAATACTAACTCAAATTCTTCATCGATCAAATACGCGACTCGCTAGAACGCATAGCAAAAATGGCTAAAGATTATGACCATTTGTTCAAGTTGCTCATCATAGGTGATAGTGGTAAGATCCTTTTATTAACTGATAAATCCTAATTATCATCAACAACATAACACGTTCTTTTGTAATGCTCAAAATGTCATTTTATACAATGGAGTTCAATGTTTTTATTCTTTTTAGAACTATTTTGTCTGCATCTGATATTTGAACAACAGTGTTTAGTACGTTTTCATTTAGTACATGCTTTTGTAAATTTATAAATTACTAATATCATGTGTTTAATTTTGAAACTGTTGCAAAAAGATTAGCGTGATGCTCGTTCTTTGTAATCTACAAAAAGGTTGACCTTTGCTGGTTTAAATCTACAAAAGAGCACTCTAAGATTTAAGTTAATTAGTTTGTTGTACCATTGATTATTTAATGTGATTTATTTTTTTTTAGTAGTTTTAATTTTTCTTTGACAATGTATCTATCCATTAAATTAGATTACACATCAATCCTTTCGGAAATTAGCAATATATATTATATTAGGTAATTCATTTTGAAGCAATTTAAGTTTATCTTTGATATAATGTTTTTCCAACATTTAATCTAATTAAAGACATGTTTTAATTTATCTTTCATGCCTTCGAGGGAATCACTTTTTCTTATTTTTCTGTCTGTTTCCTTTTAATCGTTCCATATTTGTTGCGTTAAAAATTGAGTATTTTAATTTAATTGACATTTTCATTGTCTTCTTTATGATGTTATTTCAAATTCCATTCGTTATTTTTATGTGTAGGAAATTCGAATTGCCGGAAATTCTAAATATGGGAAGGACCAAATTTGGTTCAAAAATAAGCTTTATGGAATGTGTGAAAAAGTTGATAGTTGTGAGTAGAATGATAAGAATTATCGCGCTTCCATAAGTGTCCTTCATACAGGAATAGATCTAAAGTATTCAAGTGACAACTCTTAAGTAAATGAATATTCATTTATTTTTTGGTACATTTAATATTTAAGAATGGATTCTATAGAAAAGTAGTTTTTTAAGAAAATATGAAAGAACTTTTCGTCAATTCAAATTTTCATAATTAGAAATCTTAAGAAAAGTATAAATACATAATTGTGTCAATGAAAATAATGTTAACTCTTAATAATAGTTCATTTTATATCATCACCTGCTTCTCTAAAAAAATCTAAAGAGTGTTCGAAAGTGTTTCGTACTAAAGCCAATGAGTTAGTGCAGTACACTAATTGAGACCATTATTTCATTGCGATCTAGATCGTTGTAGTTACTCTCTGTAACCCTTCTTCCATTGTAGAGTTAGTTTAAATCTAGTTTAAATTTTCTGGTTAAATTAGGGAAGATAGTGTAATAAATACTTAAAAAATAATTACAAAAATCTCGATATTATTAGTATTATTAGAAATTGATGGAAGATTCAATGATTAACACTCTTATCTGTCGCGTGATGTAATTACTTTAACTGTGTATTTGATGGTCTTGCGATTGGTCTATTTTCTAGATCTCTGCTTTAGTTTACTTTTTTAATTGGACGGATTCTATATATTGAGATTGAAATTTGTAAAGGCATCACTGTAACAGTTTTACTCTATTATTTTTTATGATTTATTACTTTATAGTATACACACTATTATTGTCCTATGTTTCATATCTTATATTTTGTATAATTAATTTTAGAATATGAAACTATTTTACTTCAAATGCCTGCAAAAATTTGCACATAATTTCTAATTATTTTGCTTTACTGTTAAAGGTGTGGGAAAAAGTTCTCTGTTGCTACGATTCGCGGACAACACATTTAATGGAAGTTACATTACCACGATAGGTGTGGATTTTAAAATTCGTACAGTAGAAATAGACGGAGAGAGGGTAAAATTACAAATTTGGGATACTGCTGGTCAGGAGCGTTTTCGGACAATAACATCTACTTATTATCGAGGGACGCATGGAGTTATAGTCGTTTACGATGTAACGAGTGGAGATACGTTCGCGAATGTTAAAAGATGGCTACATGAAATTGAATACAATTGTGATGTAGTGAATAGGATTCTAGTTGGAAATAAAAACGACTCACCAAATAACAAAGTTGTCCTCACAGAAGACGCACAACGGTTCGCTAATCAAATGGGAATTCAACTATTCGAAACTTCCGCTAAAGATAATCTCAATGTCGAGGAGGTAATTTGACTATTTTCATTTTTAGATTAGTTAAGATATTAAACTAAATAAAATTATAATTCATAAAAAAGAATTTTTTATTCAAATTTTCATTATCTAATTAAAATATTCTTTTAGATGTTTACAGCGATAACACGACAAGTATTACGTACAAAGAAAGAAAGGAAGGAACGTCAGGCGATTCAAACGAACGAGACAGTGAATCTAAGAAAAAGCACCAAGCAACATAGAAAGAAATGCTGTTAGCAATATAAATAAGTACTAGGTCTGTCCTTAACTAAATAATATTGTTTTCCATAATAGTCAGACAGGCGGAGAGTGCGCGTTGTTAATGGAATGGACAGGAGAAAGGATACCCAACGCAGTGTTACTGGTCCTTAGGATCTGAGTTCGTACGACGATTCGGATATTTTTTATCGCCGCCTTTCCAAAGATATTAGTAATATGTGCATTTTCAAGACAAACTTCTCAAAGTTTATTACAATTCCATAGCGATCATCGCTTTCAACGTTTCATCTAGTTGAGAAGTAGGATGTTTCGGATCTTTCCTTGCGATGGAAGCGAAACATGAAATTGACGTTTAGTACCTCTTTTTTATCAGCACTAGGTCTAGATTACGTTAAAATGCTATTTGTAAAATGTTATCGACTGCTTTGAATAAAAACAGGAGTACATTTCCAAGTCGGCTTTTTTATCAACGATTTCTACTATCATTGGAACCGAAAGATTCAGTATATAGAAAAAGAAAGCTTGTACAAACATTATAATTGTAAAGAACTGAACGCGATACAACGATCCGCACAAATTTGTTCAGTGCGCTTTTTTCGCAAACACGATTTGTATCCAAACGATTTTTTAAGCATTAACTTTTTAAGATTAGTCTTTTTTAATAAGAATTTGTATACTTTCCATTTTGAATTGCACGATTGTATTAACATTTTACAAATAGGGTGCTATTTATAATATCCAGAGGTCCAAGTAGGTGTTAGATTATTCCATTAATCAAGATTTTTGAGATTTTTTGTCTTTCTAGTTTTTTAATAACTCTAATCTCTAGATTAGAGTTTTTTAATCGACGTTCGGATTTATATTTTGCGGTAGAAGTGTTAGGCGCTCATTGAATCGATCGTAACAGGAGAGGCAGGCAGACAGACAGGATTTTTTTGTGGGTCACGTTCATCTATGACAAAAGCTGTCTGTATTAATCTGTGATAATAGTTAAATTCATCTCTACATAATAGTACTACGTTGGCTGCCACTGTAATAATGCTGCGAGTATCTACTGTTGACTCCTGTTAGGAATGCGACTTTGAAGAGCTTCCAAGGTTCTAGTGCTTAAAGTTGATTCCGGAATTCTTAGTTTCACTCAAAGGCCTTTTTAAATACTAAAACCTACGAGGACCATTTTTCATTGGCGAGTTCATCAAATGACTGAAAAATATGGATAATAATAAAAAAAAATAAATAACCGAAAATTTTGCCAGTAGTTAAGTACTTCGTATTTAGAGGATGTGAATCGTTAATGTAGGAAGACATTTGTAATAGGGAGGAGAGTTTTTAGGAAGCTTCTGAAAGTCGTGTTTCTCGTTTCTATTATCGTAACGATCGAATTTTTTCGTTTTTAATAAGTTTAACTGTTTAAATCTCCGAAAGGCAATTATGTAACCTCCTACATTTACAAAATGTACATATGCTAGAAGCTCGTCGTCTATCGATAGCCTAAAGTATTCCAACAATCATATCCAAGCTCATTTATTGTTATATGATTATAACAAAGTGTATTATAATAATATTAAGTATTATATATAAATATATATAAATATATTTACGTTATGAATAAATAGGAATTTGCGTAATTTTCATCGATCTTTATTTATTACAAAGTACGAAACTCAATAGCGCTTTTAGTGTTTAGATGAAATTTTCTTTTATGTAATGGTAGTGATAAGAGCTTAGGAGATCTTTGAAAACATGAGTGTATGCGAAACTTCAATTTTATCCTGACGAAATTATGTGACTTGGGAAATTTGAAAATATTTTCAAGTTACTATTGAAATATTAATTGTTGCTTAGATTCCAAGTTGCCAATGCGTTGTTTAAATGCAAAGTATATTGATGTAAATGTAATTTTTTCTATATATTGATAATTCTCTCTCTTATTGTCCATATTTTTATTTCTTGATTGAAAGTGATCTTCTTATGATATTTAAACTATCAAGTGTTAGAAATGACATTTTAGACTTATTCTTTTAGATTATTTAAGAAGATAGTTTACAGTTTTTCTGACACACAATGCAGGGTAACTGTTAAAGAACAATTATGTAAGAGCGTTACGCATAACTAATTCGTTTGTATTTTATTGTATACTATTTTGAAAGAAATTAAAGATGTAAATCTGAGATATGAAACTCGTGTCTTTTAATTGTTTTTAATTTTAATGAAATCAAATTTAATTTTGTAATCATTTGTTTTATTCTTGATCTCAAAATGAAAATATTATCCACAAAGATCTCGATATTTTACAATTGATGTATACAGAACCATTTTTTAAGACAATAATAAAAGGCTCTTATTAAAAACTAGAGTATAGAAAGTATTCTTCTATTTTAATTACACAGTACTTCCGAAAACATTAAATAAAATGGCATATATTCTGTTCAATAAGGAACGTTGAAACTTGATTAATTTATAGAATTATTCTTCTTTTTCGTTTATTACAAATTAGTTCAGCAGTTCGCTTAATCTTCTTGGTATTCGCCCAATTTTCTCAGGATTGACTTAGTAGCGTGAAGAGCATTAGAGAAAAGGCGAGGTTGTTTTTGTTTCAGCCCCCAGTCTGGTTTTGGATTTGGCATCTCTTCCTTTGTTTTTGAAGTAACCGATGCGTTTTTGTGCTTTTTTCGAGTTATTGTATCGTAGAGCGAGTTGAGCAACCAGACGGATCGTGAGTCTTGTAAAACTGCCTGTAATTTAAAATATTTATATGAGAAATGGAATCTTAGCTCATTCTTGTAAAAACTTAAGTAGATATTAGAGAAAATTACCTTGGCGTAATCAGGATCTTCTACTAGAACGTACATTAAAGTTGCGAGATGAAGAAATAGCTTCACTTCTTTTTCGACTGTCACAGTCAATAATCTTGCTAGGGTTTCAATGTACTCATCCTGAAGATTACAATAGAAATATTTCCAGTATGTGATAAGAGATATAAAAGTAATTAAGAGATATTAGAGATTTATATTACCTTTAAGATGAATGGTTTCGTCGGAGGATATTTTGCTAGAGTTACCAATATGCTTGTTGCTCGTGTGCAAGCATCAAACCATGGAACAGATCTGTTCGCTCTGACTAACGTCATGTAGATTTTGTCTACCAAACCAACTTTGCAGACTGTGAGGCAGCCATTTGGCGACAAACGTGTTATAACGTCTGTAAAAAAAGATACAAATTAGCTTTAATTGAAGTATAAAAAATATGAATGTTTATTTAAATATCCAAACTTACCTAGAGAAGAGAGACACATCGACAATCGACCAAGATCATTAGAGAAAAGGAATACATTAATCGCTTCCTGCAATCTATTCGCTAATGTTTGTGCTGGTATCGCTCTTTTTGCAGCTTTTTCAGTTCTTTCCCTCAATTCTGCCATTTTTGCACATTCCGTTTGTCGAACTTTGTATCCTCTCCAAGCAGCTTGAATTCTTGCCGCTGCATTTTCAATCCTTCTCATTTCACTTCGTCGTTCAGCCTCAATGCTTTTTATTCTTAAAATTTCCATCCACCAATTTTCAATCAAAACTACCGCCATCTTCCTACGAATCAAAAGTTCCTTCAATCTTCTTATTGCTAAAACAGATCTCCAACAAGCTTGAACCTTCAAAGTTGCCTCCCTCAAATGTTGATATTCTTTTCTAACTTCCTTCGCAATTATATTGCCTCGATATCTCCTCTGTATCCTAACTACAATATCTTTCCCCTTTAGATAATCTTTTCTGCATTTTTGCATTATCAAAACCGATCTCCACCAGTTTTGAATTTTTATTGCAGCCACTTTACGGTGAGCGAATTCTTCACTGCATGCTCTAGCCAAAAGCGTTGCTCGCCATTTGCTCTGGATAAAAAGTACTGTTTTTTTCAAAAGCAAGTATTTCTCCATTTCAATTTTACGAAGTTGATTCGCCCTAAAGCGTTTCTGAATAACTATAGCTGCGGATTTTAGAACCAATAAGTTCTCCCTCGCTTTTTTTCCTTCAATTTTCGCTCTCCAAATTGATTGGATTATCAGGCAAGCTTCTTTTAACTTTTTGTATTTTCTCACTGCTATTATCATCCTCCATTTTGATTGACAAACTAATACGAATCGACGATAATCAACGAATTGTTGCCTGATTTCATTTCCAAGTCTCACTTCCCTCCATCGATTTTGAATCACTATGGTTGCTGATTTCAAATTCAAATAATTTTTTCTCGTTTTTTTTCCCAACAGCTGTGCTCTCCAGAATTCTTGTATCTTCAAAACTGCTTCTCTGGTCTTCTCATATCTTCTCAATTCGACCTTCATCCGCCATTTGGATTGCACCAAAGTAACAACTCTTCTATACTCCACAAATTCTTTTTTTACCTCTATTCCGATTCTTTTTGATCTCCACCTTCGTTGCATCTTCATTGCAGCATCTCGTAATCTTAAATAATTCTTTCTCGTTTTCAAGGTCAGTTGATTTCTTCTTACACGAGCTTGAAGATGCATAGTTAGATTCCTCAATCTAAGGTACTCATTTCGTGTCTTTATTCCAGAAATTTTATGTCTCCACCAATTTTGAATCTCAATTATGGCCTTTCTTTTCTTTTCGAAAGCTTTTCTCGCTGCGTAGCGTCTCCAATCTTTCTGAATCGTAATAACTCTATTCCTAATTTCCAAAAATTCGTTTCTCTTCTCTCTAGCAAGTTTCGTTGCTCTCCACTTTGTTTGCAAAACTAGAACAACTTCCCGAACTTTCATATAAACAGCTTGAGCCTTCCGTTTAGCTAAAGTAGCTCTCCATCTTGCCTGAAGTACCTTCGCTGCTTTCTCTCTTTTCAAGAGGTTTTCATATTTCCTTTTTTGCATCACCATCCTAAACCATGATTGTATCTTCACAGCACTATTTTTCATTTTTAAGAAACTTTCCTGGCTTCTCTGAGACAATTTCTTCCCTCGCCATCTTCTTTGAATATCCACGACTCTGTGCTTCAATTCTACATATTGTTTACGCTCAAATTTAGCAGTTTGCAGTTTTAACCACCAATTTTCAATCTTCCTAACTGAGTTTTTCTGCTTCAAAAACTCTTCTCGAACTGACCTAGAAATCAGAATATTCTCGTACCAAGATTCAATGCTTAATACCGAGGACTTAATCTGCCAATAATCTCTCTTTGATCTTGTCATTCTCCAGTTTTTCTGGATAACCACAGCTGCATTTTTCTTTCTTAAATACTCGGATTTACAAGCTCTAGACAATTGCAGAGATCTCCACCAAGTTTGGATCTTAAGACAACTGTTTTTCGTTATTTTATACTGACGAATAATCCCCATCGACCTCCACCAAGACTGAATTTTAATAACAGATCTTCTGCAAACTCTAAGGTGGGAAACTTCTTTTTTACATTCTCTGTATCTTCTCCAGGTTCTCTGTATAACAATCGTGCTTATTCTCTTTTTGAGGTACTTTTTCCTCTCTTCGCCAATCGTCTTCTTTTCAATCCATTTTTTTTCGAAGACTTTGACTGCGTATTTCATCAAGAGGAAATTATTCCGATCTTTTTTCAAAAGCAAAACACGTTTCCACCATTTCTGGAGTACACGAACCGTGATCAGAACCCGTTCATAAGATTCTTTTTCTTTCTTCATCAACTTCAAAGCCCTCCATTTTCTCTGAACAATCAAAACAGACTGCTTCAATCTGTTAAACTCTTCTCTCTTTGATCTTCCAACAAGTATCGCTCTCCTCCTCTCTTGGATTTTCAAAACTACTTCTCTTAATCTTAGATAATCTGATCTTTCCTTCTCCATCAGTTTCTTGCTTCTCCAAACTCTCTGCACAAGAATCAGAACTTCTCGTTTCCTTCTGAAACTCTCAACAAAAGGTTTTGTTTCTCGAGTTCTTCTCCACCATCTTTGAATCTTCATACTCGCTTCTTTAGACTCAAGATATTTACTTCTCTGTCTCATTCCTTCTCTGTGGAATAGCCACTTTTCCTGAATCACGCGGGCAGCTTTGTTTCTCAGTTCTAGATTTTGTTTGTACTCTTCTCTGAGTTGATTCAGTATCTTTGTTGCGGAGTAACATTTCCAGGCTCTTTGAATAACACAAGCTGCATCATTTTTGTGTTTCTTCAGCAAATTTTTCACCCGGACGTACCAAAGTTTCGAACGCCACCATTTTTGAACACAAGAAGCTGCCTTTTCAAATCTCGGGGCTTGGAATTTATAGATAATCTGCCAAAGAAGAGATAAAGTCTTTTCTCTATGTCCATCAGCGATACTCTTAGCATCGATATCTCCAGTTAAAACGTAACCAGAATCGAGCAAAGCTGTCAGAGCAAGATTCACATTGTGCACCTTCTGCAATCTTGAAATCGCAGGAACTCTGCAATGACAAGTTAAATTCCTCTTTCCAGTGATCAACTCCATCGCTCTGCAAAGTCTCACTCCGTCTCTCAAATCTGAGCTCATATCCTTAACCGCATAATCAAACTCGTCCAAGTAAGTTTGTTTGTGCGTGACGACGTATCCATAAGATCTTAGAACTTTCGTAACGTCTCCGATTCCGCTTAGAACTTCTCTCGAGAAGGTCAGAAGAATCGATCGACTATCTTTGTGCGGGGCCTTCTTGTGGAAAAGACAGGGATCATGTCCAATCAATTTGTTCGTCTTCGCATAGTCAAGAAAGTAAACGAGGAGGAGGAACTTCTTAAGCATGAATTTATGCATATGTGTGCTGAAGGTCGGTAGCTTCATACCAACGACTGTGGGATGAGAATGCTGTTTTATGATAAATGGATCGGAGAAGAATCTAGCGAGGAGGAATCTGGTTAATCCGATTAAGTCATTGTTCGATTGAAGAGGGATAGTTTCTCCAAAAACGGCTTCCAAGCCAATTCTTAACCAAAGGGGATTGTAGCTGAGGAAGAGTTCCAGAATTTCCTTCTGCAGGCCGATGTCTCGGTGAAGATCTCGATCTTTCCTAATGATGAGGATTCCTTTTTCTATGCAAACAGTTGCCCTCGAGAGAACATTTGCCACTTCGGGGTTCCGAAACATAGCGCAGGCAGCTTTCCTCAAAGTATTTAATCTTATATCTGTATGATAACGGGCAGATACAGATTCTTTAGACTCTGCAAGAACGACATCTTCTTTCATTCGACAAGACTGCCAGACCTTTCCAATATCCACACAAGCGGTGTCAACGTCAGTATTTAAATGCTCTGGTGGAGTCATCAAGGCATTAAGCCATTTTTTGAATTCAACTTCCTGGAGGAAGACCCAATGATCGTCGTAGTATAAAGTACTAGAAAGGAAAGGATCCTCGGTAGTAGTGGCAGCAAAAGGATCTGGGTTGCAGAACTTCATGACAAAATCGTTAGGGTCATGAAGCTTCACGCTCGTTTCCTTTTGAGACTTCAAAGACTGGTTTGTTTTCTTCCTAGTTATTCCCGCGAGGGAAAGGTTAGCAATTCTCACTGCTGGAATTGAAACGCTGGTGTTTCTGATGGACTTACTGAGCTGCTGTTTCCTTTTTACAGGCTCGTAGTTTTTCATTATTTTTCCATTCTTAGCCGGAGATATTTTCTTGATTTTCTCTACAGATCTGTCACGTTTAAATGGAGAATTTCTATACTTACGAGCTTTCGGGGGCGAAATTTGTAGAAGAAAGCTTTTTGAATCATTGAGTTCGAAGGTCTTACCTCCATTTGATAAAACCCTATCCTCTTCTTTAAATTCGTGTGCTTTTTCTGTAATTGCTCGTCTCACGGGGAAAATATTCTGGGGTTTAACCCACAAATCTGCTTGAAGAACTTCTTTGGCAGTACTCGAATCCAAATCTTTGTAAGTCATGTTGCATCTTCTGGGAGTTTCTAGGTTCGAGTAATCCATGGAAAGAAGAGACGAGGAAGCGAATTCCATTTTACGCTGTGGAGCTGGTGTTATCGGGGTTAAGACTTCGAAATTCTGAGCAAGTCGAGTCGGGTTCAGAAAATTTAGGTGTTTTCTGCTCGTGGGTGAGCCGGAAATACAAGGTTTTGCTTCGGGTACTATTTCCCCTTCAAGTTTGTCGCTGATATTAAAGGTGGAATTCGAATTCGCTGTCGAATTTTCGGAATCTAGTACTCTACTGCCCTCGGATTTATTCCCAGTTGAACATTCTCTTGGAGAAAAAACACAGTTTTCATTTGGAGTTACGGGCATCTTAGGAGTAAAATTAATGTTGTCGATTAATAAAGAGAAATCCGAGAGAACTTTTGGCTTAAGTGGTTTACAAGGCGATAGAGAATCATCAAACTCATCTTTCTCTTCCTCGTGTTCATCAATCTTGATCAAACTCTGTCGAAATTTTGGTGTCGTGACATAAGTTTCTCTTCGTAAAGTTTTTTGTTCAACGTGTTCTTCCATTATAAGGAAATTTTCCTCAGGAGAAAAATTATAATCTAGCACTTGAGTCTCGGACAATGCTTGTCTTGTTCCTGGATTAAACTTCACGGGAGTTAGCATAAAAGTTTCCGAATGAATTGTGGTGGTAACCGTAGAGGTGAATATTTCTTTTTTTTGCTTTTTAGTTGTTAAATATTCAGCATAATTACCGTGTTGGTAGTTGTTTTTGGTAATATTTTCTTTATCCGGTTCTTCAAGAAAACAGTCCATCCTTGTTCTTTTACTTCTGGGTTGAACAATCCTTTTATCGGGGCAAGGTTCTTTTTGGGCGGCAAAACTATTTCTGGAGGGATAAGATTTTGTTGAATTGGATGTGGAAATGAGTGGTTTTCTGACCTTTGGTCGAGATTTAAGATTCCTTTTTCCAGGATCTGGAGCATGCATTACAAGAGGGATGTCGTATTTAACTCGACGACTGTCGGTTATTTGAAGAACATCGCGCCACGAACCCGATTCTTTGGGGGTCCAAATTATTTGTAAAGTGACACTAGTGTTGGCTTCAATGAAAGCATTTGTGAAGCTCAAGTCAACATTTCGTTCTTCCGGTGGCATCTTTGTTACAGTTACCTTAAAGAGGGAAAAAATTTTAATTCTTCAGAGTGAAAAATAACATCGATTTGTTTCTTCAACATAAAAACTTTTTTTATTCTCATTTTTTATAACTGTTCCCCAGTATTTTTTTTATTAAACATTAAAATTATTATGATTAATTAAAAATTCTCAGCTTTGGACAAAGGTTACAAATAATATATATTCTTGAAGAATAATAAAAAAATATGGTTTGGTACTCACATTTAAAGTGCGATTGCTAGTGTTTTTCACATGTAAAAAACTTTCTATTGTGGTATTTACAAGAGTTTCCATATTAATTCGAGTTTGCGGTTGAAAAGGAGCAAGAACCAAATCAAAATCTCTATTTGGTTGGACATTCTCAACAGAAGGCTTAGAAGCCTTTTTCTCTTTGGGGGTAACGTTAATCTGTCGAAAAATAAATAAATTAATAACACATTCATAACCAAAAAAACCAATAATTATTCACTAACATATCACAGCAAATTTATTGGGGGAGGAATACTATAACTAAAAGAATTAACTGTAAATAATATAGTCATATTCCTAGTAATTATAATAATGAATCTTTAAGTGTATATATTTTAAAGTTATAAAAAAAGAAAAGTGGCTTCATGCAGTGTATCTTACCTGGAAAAACATTATTGATAAGTGATATTACTTTCGTCAATAAAAGGCAAATATTTCACTAAAACTGAATATTTCACTAAAAATTAGAAAACATTCTAAATAATTTTTAGACGACCGAAGAAATCACACGAAATCACGACATTCTCAGAGTTCCCTCCAAATAACGGTTTTCGACTGTTGACAGTTGTTTTTGAATTCATAACCTCCGATCGCGTCCCCTAGGACGACGTCATATTCAGTCGGTAAAGTAGGAATTTATGTATAAAATGTTATCAACGGATGATACTGTAAAATATGATTTTAATTTTAATAAACATTTAATTAGTTATTTTAAATACATATGAGTAAGTATTGTAAGTGTACTACTATGTAGTCTACATCAGTCAACACGATGAAGGTGGCAGCGCTATATATTATATATAACAGAACATACTCAAGGCAATACAAATTATTGCGAACACTGAAGTTAGGAAAAAAGCCATCGTGCAGGAGCAATATATCCTTTCTTAAAAAATAGATGACCTTCCGAGTGTCCGCAGTTTATTCGTGATCTGATTGGTTGAGAGATGGTCACGTGGGATCATCACAAGTGCATAACGTAAAGTAATCATATAGGCGCGCGAAGCGCGGTGTGATGTTCTAGTATAATAAAATATATAATATAAATATAACAGAAAGGTAATACGCTCCAAGAACCTTATTTTCTATCTTATCAGTGATATTTACTATTTGATGGTTTTTCAACTAAGTGCAGTTTTTTTAGATACTTTCAGCTTTCATGAAATTTCTTTTATTTCATTTAGGGTAAATATAAAATATTAAGAATAAAGTGAGGATAAAATTTTCAACATGCATACATTATGCAGTGAAAGTGGCTAGAAATCAGACTATAGTCAGAAAAAAAAAAGATTTAACCAACTCTGCTTAATTATAAGAAAACATGGGTTTACTTCAAGAAAATAGAAATGTGTTTTGACTTATCATAATTTATTTATTTACATGGTAATAAACTAAAATGTAACGAATACAAAATAGAAAAAAATATGATGTAGCAGGGTGGTGGTGAATGGGGAAAATGAAAAAACAGATTCTATATACTTTCGCAAAAGTATCATGATAGGAGAGCCTCTGTTATAATTAGAGAGCGTGACTGACCAGACAAGAAATACTGGTGAATCGGATTTTTCTATGGGAGATCAAGATACATTTTCCTCTATCTTTTTCAAATCAGGGCGGTGAGGTTGTAAAATCCGATCAGAGATGACTTTTTTCACTTGTTCTTGACATGTTATCCTGCATGCTTGCTTCTTCCGGCTTATTCTCTTTGCAAAACGTTCTTCATTTCCTGAAGCCCAATTTTCTGAGCGCTTTGAGGTCCACGTCCCCATAATAGTCCTCGCTAAAGAAAATTTTAATTTTCAATCATGTACATTTTTGAAAAAAAACATTCTTTTAAATTATATGTAGAATAATGTTGAGTAATCAACTGCAGAAAAATCTTTTTATTATTTAGAAATCTACTTCTCCAAAAGTAATGAATTTTTAGCTGGAAATCAGCTTTGATTAATATAAAAACTTCCGAAAAAAATAGAAAATTGAAACTGACGACTTTTTTAAAATGATTGGACTTACCTTCAATCTCAGCAATTATTGACCAGGTACACAATGCCAATGAATAAAAAATGTGTACGGTGTTTTTATATTATTTCAATGTTATAAATTGAGAATTTGAAATAAAAAACCACATGTATGTTAAAAGGATAAAAAAATGTAATACTGAATAGATAATTTTCTAGCGAAAAACTAACTAATAAAAATTTATAAGTTTTTGTTTTCTGAGTAGTTGAAAAATTTGTATTTGTTGTGTGCACCAGTCATATAGATTTTTGAAATATTAAAATATTTTGTATTTAATTAAAATTGAATCAAACTGATAAATAAAAAAAGTTTAATTAAATAAAATTATATAAAATAAAACTATGCAAAAATTTAAGAATAAATGAGTAGATTTAAATTGTCTGTGTCTTGTCACTCTTTGATACAAATAATTTTAATCCTTTTCCAAATTAATAATTTTTTAATCATTTTCCTGGCACATAGGAGCTTTTCTTTTGCAAGTTATAATTATTTTCATTATGGTCACTTGGTTTGTATTTAAAATTGTCAATCTCTCCTTTAACCTGGAATTCCTTCCAACCTGAAATTTAATGTATCTCAGCTCCTAGGTGCCTTTCTAATAAAAATATGAATTAAATTCATGAAAGTGTTAAAAGTAGTATTAACAATTCTCACAAAACATGTCGTTATTGGTGCATAATATATATTATATATATATATATATATATATATAT
>UCOK01006027.1:0-22825 GCA_900474325.1 Synergus umbraculus | reverse complement strand
GTGCACTATAAGAATGCGCAACGTTGCATGCGCGATTTTTATTTTTTTTAACATTGTTACCCCCCTTAAAAAAATTCAAAAAAAAATATATGTTATAAAGGACATTCTAAAGATTGTTTAGGTAAAATATGAAAGTGGTCACTCGAGAACATAACCTCAACAAAAATGTTTGAAAAATTCAAAAATTTTTTTTGACCTGTAATTTTTTTCGAAAAATTTTGTAATTTTTTCTTTGAAATAGCCTCATTAGTGACTACAACATATATTTTTTTCATCAAAATCGGTTGAGCCATTTTCAAGAAAAATCACTTTTTTGATTTTTTTCCCCCCTCCATATCTCCCACAAAAATGGGATTTTCAAGTTGAAACTTGGTGGACCTTCAAACCTTATGGATACGAACTTGTGACATTAATTTCAGTTTTATACGTGCGGGGGCAGATTTCCCATGCTTATTCCGCTAGGCCCAACTGCTAATGAAATATAATTTTCATAATATTTTGATTCATTTTGTATTTTCGATTTTAGAATAAAAGGAAACAACAGTGATATAAAGCGTCTGCAGAAAAAAGAAAAGGAAGCTGAGAAAGAGGATTTAAAAAATTTAAAAAAAGAATTGGAGTTGATAGAGAAATGTGAAATTGAGGAGGTAATACAAAAAATATATTTAAAACAATTGGAATTTTTTTTCTGAATTAAAAATATGTATTTTAGATTGAAAAGAAGAAAAAGCAATTAAACGAAATGTTCGTAGACGCATTGGAGAAGAAAAAAGAACACGAACTCAAAATTAAACGTGATCAAAAATTTCAGGAACGAGCGATGGATGTTTATAATAAAGCAAAGCGGAAAATCGAAAAGAAGTTCAAGGAACAGATGCGAAAGGAAAGGGAAGAAAAACTCCGTCGCTCGGAAAATTTAGGTAAAAAGTTACTGGAAAGTGGTCTTTCTAATTTTTTCGAAAGTTGAAGAAATTGAAGAAGTTATTCATGTTAGATTTTAACATGGCGTAACTTTCATATTAGGTACTTCACGTTGTGACGTAATAATACAAAAATGGCCGTACACTGCCCTGCTGGAAGTAAAGAGATAAACCTTTTATATCTCTTCCAAGTAATCATTTCGCATCCCCAAAACACTATCCCTTTCTATCCATTATTGTATCCCCGTGCCCGGTGATATCTATCTCTTCCTATCTCTCAGCATATCTCTGTGTCTGATAATATCTATCTCTTTCTATTCCTCAATCCACCTCTATTTCTGGTAATGTCTATCTACCTTGAAAATTTAAATCAAGGTCAAAATTTATTGTTCAGTTAAAGGGCCCTCTCGATCCTGGTCAACTTTTGTGTAAACCATTTTTTTGTAGATAAAGTATTTTAGAAGATACTTATAGATTAAAATTAAACACCCTGTATTTTAGAACAAAAACTTTAATGGGTTAAACGCGTTTTTCTGGAAACAATATTTTTCAACCTGGTCGCCATGATTCAGAAAAAACTATTGGATTGATTGGGCTGAAATTTGGATATATTATTCTACACATATATGTAAAAACCAGGAAATTTAAAGGTGTCACATATGCATTCTTCGACAAGTTTTAGGTATTTAGATTAGAGATCATACATTCACAAATAATTTGGAATTAAAATTCAAAGACAAAAGTATGCCAAAATTAGAAAAACAAGATAAAAAATAAATAAACTAATGAATTAAATATATAAATCAAATTTAAATTATAGCAAAAGCAAAGATAATTAATGTAGGAAAATAAAAAGACATTGGGCTGAGTGAGAGAGAGCACAAGATAATTGAAAAATAATACGAATATATTGATATCTTGAAAATGGCAAAGCAATGAATAATATCAGCATTTGAGACAATAAGCGATACTTCGAGAGTAAATACACAGTAATATAAAAGTGTACACAATAGGACAAGTGTGAAATCTCAGATAATCAAAACAAATGAGTACAACAATAAATATAAATGAAATACGAGCGAGCAATAATTTGATGGTCGAATCAACGGTCAAATACAAATGTCGAGAGAAAATCAGAATTATATAAATTTAGCGAGCCAAGAAATACAGTTAAAGTATTCAAATAAAGTATTCGCAGTCAATTCTAAAGGAATACATAATAAAAAGTCAAAAGATGCAGTCACATAAATGTAGCGAATATAAATTAACAATTCAAGTGTTATCAAAGGCAAAAAACCAGAAGAAATTATGAGAAAATATGGGAAGTTACAACGAAACCATTCTCCTCAAAGCAGACCGGATTAGAAGAACATTTCGATTATGAAATTACATTGATTATCACTCGACAAGAAAGACAATATAAAATAGCACAGATATTCAACGACTTACGTAACGCAAATACACAGTAGGCCAGAATATGAAGATCGCAATAAAACGAAGCGCTGGTAACTCACGTAGACAGAAGCAATTACAAGAAATGTGGTCCAGACAATGTGTCAGAAAACATATAAAAGCGATCCTCAGCCTTCCTTCAACATTGACAAAACCATAATCTCCAAAAACGAATATCCTCTTATCCAGGCGATCAAACAATATTCAAGCCCACAGAAGTCGAAGACTCAAAATAAGATAGCGAGTCCTTTCAATACAAAACATGGGGAAATCGCTATCTAGGCGAATAAATTTTATAAAAATCGCCACGCTGAAACACACACCAATTCAACAAATGAGAAACCAATGTTTTATAAATCCGATACACTTTATTCACTCGTAATATAAATCTTTTCCTCTTGATTTGGCTGAGAACTGCTCGAACATGACGGTCAAAATTAAATAGTGTAATCACCGTAAATTTACATATTACTAGTGCCACTGACGGCCGCTACGCGGCCGTCGTGGTTCTATTTACTTTTCTATTTTCTTTTCTATGCATTCAATGTCAATGCTTTATTTCTTAATTCGATACTTTTCGATATTTGACTTTGTTCAATTCGAGATTTTTATGCCATGACTTTTCTTATATTAGATAATGACGACCGATACGCTCTCGCAACCTCTCCCCCCCCCCGTCTACTACTTATCCCCTCTATTATAATTTAACCATAGACATATAAGAAATGACTGCGTGACAGGCATAGAAGAACCGATAGTGGATTAGAAAGAGAAAGCTGCATAGCATGTCTTTCTATCTTTCTTGTCGCGCGTGCGCAATAGCATTTACTATCGTGTAAACGCTACTGCACACGCACAACGATAAAGATAGAGAGACATACTATGCAGCTTTCTTTTTTTATTGCGCTATCACCCCCACTTACGCACCAGCTCCACTACTCACGCGGTCTATTCTTATAAGTCTATGAATTTAACACGTAGAACAATTGGTTTCTCATTGGTCTTCATTCACCATTCTCGTCTCTTAATTTTAGCACCTAAATATAAATCGCATGCCTCATATATGCCTTCATTGCACGAACTAGAATCTTATTTATTGATTAATATTTAACCCTTTTTTGCTTCCTCATAGAGGAAGCTATGTAATCGTTACATTTTCCAATATATTTAAAATGGTTTAATTAAACTTTCCTCACTTCATAAATGTCTAATACAACATTTTAATCAATTGTCCGGATGTAGGTGTGTATGTATGGATATATGGATGTCGCCGTTTTTTGTCGCCCTATTAACTTAAAGACAGTTATAGATAAATTGATGAAATTTGTAAGGTATATTGGCTCCACCTAAATCTCAAAACGTGCCAAAGAATTTTATTAAATAATGAATTTAAAAATTTTTATATACATTCAGAATTTTTTTTTAAATTAATTTTTCGACAATAACTTCTCAAGTAATCAAAATTCAAAGCTTATTTACAGGAAATAAACATTCTTTGCGTCAAGACGAATCAATTGACCAGTAGGATTAGTGATTTTAAATTGGATATTAATGAAATTATGATTATTCGTAATTTTAAACATTTTTCATTTTTCATTTATTGGTTTAAATAAAAACACTAATCATACAGGTCAATCGATTCGTCTCGACGCAAGGAATCTATGAATGATGATGTCGAAAGATTCTTTGTTTCGAGAAAAAAGAATTATATAAATATTTTTAAGTACTGAGGCAAATAGTTAATGTTTCCTCTATGAGGAAGCAGTGCTCAAAAAATAAGCACAAAAAAATATGAATATAGTTAAATGGAACACCGGAGATCGAATTCACAGCTATAGTTTACACAATTTATGGTAAAAAAAAAGGTGAAAAATTTTCAAATCGGCCATTTTTAATTTTTTTTTTCGGATTTCAACCATCCTAGTTCATGCGATAGCAACAAGTCTATTCTTTATAAATCTCATTGACTTTTGTGATTCAGAGCTTCCAAACTTGAGATATGGCAACCAGTTTTTAAAAAAGGGGAAACTACAGGCTATCCAACGCCTAGGTATGTAATATACTATTTTTGCCAAAATTTAAAAAATGGCGGACCCCTATATGTAAACAAAATTACAATTTCCATTGTGTAAATTTTGCAAAAAAAATTTTTTCGTTTAGATGTGTTTTTTAACATAGTCTAGAGATGATAATTGTACAGAGCCAAAGGATTCCGGTGATATATAAAAAAATACCTGCATTTGAAGTTGGACAGTACTTTTCCCCGTGTTAATTGCATAAGAAACTTTGAGTGCTCTGAGGCACATTTTAATATTAACCGATTTCGCTAAAATTTAGTGGAGATCATTTTTTGGTCATTATAACAAAACAAGGGGGGGGGGGAGAACAAGAAGAAACGAAAATCGAAAAAATATGGACCACCCTTCTCTTCACATTCTAAATGGAAATCAATGTAAAATAAAATTATTATAAAGAGAATGGTAAAGGGAAATGGCAAAGGGATTGGCAAACGGAATGGAAAAAGGAGTGCCAAAGGGAATAATAAAGTAAAATGACAATTGGAATGTCAAAGGGAATGGTAAAGAGAATATGAAAGAGAAATGACAAAGGAATATGGCAAAGGGAATAGCAAAAGAAATGGTAAAGGGAATGTGAAAGAGAAATGACAAAGGGATATGGCAAAAGGAAATGAAAAAAGGAATGGTAAAGGGAATGGAAAAGGGAATGGTAAAGGGGAATGACAACGGGATTGGCAAAGGGAATGGTAAAAGGAGTGCCAAAGTGGATGGTAAAGTAAAATGGCAAGTGAAATGGCAAATGGAAATGGCAAAGGAAATGGCAAAGGGGATGGTAAAGGAAAATTTCAAAGGGAATGGTGAAAGGAGTGCCAAAGGGGATGGTAAAGTAAAATGGCAAGTGGAATGGCAAATGGAAATGGCAAATGGAAATGGCAAAGGGAATGGCAAAGGGGATGGTAAAGGAAAATATCAAAGGAAATGATAAAGGGAATGGTAAAGGGAAATGGTAAAGGGACTGGCAAACGGAATGGCAAATGGAATGGTAAAGGGAAATGGTAAAGGGTGAGAAGCGTAAGTATAGGTACCAAATCAAAACAAATGGAGATATGATTGTAATCTTTGTATCATTGATTTTCTCGAAAACTATCACTCGCAGAAAAAAAAGTTTGAAACAAAAAATATGTATTTCAATGAGATGTACAACTTTTGTTTTAAATATTTTTTCAATTTTGCATATTAGCTGAGATAATCGCAAAGAACCATGATTTTATGGGGTTTTTATGGTTTTTCTTATTAAATTCAAATTTGCGCCATCTTTCACTATCATTTTCGTAAGCAACGCATCAAAATATATAAGTAAACGAAGTTTCAAAAAAATCAAGCATAAACACTATTCGGACCTTCACCCCACGTCTGTATAATATGTATACGCTCTCAATTATTTACAAATAACAGGAATAAAAAAGAGGGGATTGAAAGAAATACGAGGAAATTGAGATTCACAAGGAGACAGAAACAGATAGACTAGAATAGGCAAAAAATAGGAAAGGAAATAGATGTGACAATTGAAAGAGATAGGCGTTGATGTGGATTGAGCTGGAGATAGAAAGAGATAGAAAGAGGAGAGTCAAAGAAATAAGCGTCAATGTGGATTGAAATGGATATAAAAAGAGATAGAGGGGATAGGCGAGAGATAGAAGGAGATATAATGGGATAGGATTTCTAGCTATCTCTTTAGGGGTCTTCCATAAACCACATGGCTTCATTAGGGGGGGGGGGGGTGTTCGGTGAACTGCTATGTTGAGACACATGGGGAGGTGGTTCCGTGTTCGAGCCACGTGGTGCCTTTTTGAAATAGCGCACGAAATCCAAAAAAATTCGATTCTTGCGAACCGAACCGAACCGAGTTAAGCCGAGTGCAGTCTAATGGTTCTCCCCACTGGGAGATCCATTAAAGGGTTATATACAAAGTTGATGGGTCTGCATATGCTCCGTTCCAGAAAATGAATATTTTCTGGCAAAATATTCATTTTCTCATCAAAGCTGGAAAGGAATTTCATTTTTATATGACCCAGGACTACTCAGGACCCAACATATTTGGTAAATTATCCCCACATATCTTATAAAACCTTTTTCTAAATTAAATACGCTCACGCAGGATCGGGCTTAGAATCATTTCCGAAAATTTCTATTTTCATGGATTTCCAAGTCCGTTTATCCAACGCCCTTAATACTGGGAATCCAAATGTATTCCCAGTCATCATTGATTTAAGGAGGTGAGTAGTACCACCATTTGTTGATTTAGATTTGTATTAATAAAATAAAAATGAAATAAACCGCATATTTTTTTATTTATTATCGTTTAAAAAATTTTTTTTTAAACCACGTGGCACCCTAAGGTAGTGGAAGGGGGGTCGTCGAGAATGCTATGGTAGACCACATGGGGGAGGGAGGGATCAAAAAGTGGTTAAAATTGGGTCACGTGGTGTATGGAAGGCCCCTTACTTCCAACAGGGTGGTGCATAAACGTATAATTAACTGTGATAAATCTATAATTGAACATTAAAAGTGCAAAAGAATATTATAACTGCCTTCACATCTGCGAAAAAATCCTTCAAATCAAAGTAAAAAATTCAACATTGTGTAACTCTTATCATTTTCAAAATTTTCAACAAAGGAGCCCAAATGTCTCTTCCAAATACATAGAACTATAATTCAAGTTTGTTAAAGTCCAAGTATCGTTTTTTAAAATATCTTTTTATAATAGGATTGGTAAATCAAGAAAATCTAAGTAAAAAATTCAACATGGCGTAACTCTCGTTATTTTGAAAATTTTTTAAAATCCTTTGCTACCTAAATTTCTCTTGTATGGGACTATAATTTAATCAACATTCATTCAAAATCAATTATCAGCTCTTGATACATCGATCCTAAAATTTATGACCTGAAATAATCCGCAATATATAAAATTAAATTGAAAAATATAGAACATCACACCGCGTAACTTCATGTTACACACTTGTGACGATCCCACGGGACCATCACTCAACCAATCAGATGACGAATAAACTGCGGACACTCGACAGGTCATTTATTTTTTAAGAAAGGATTACAAAAATAAAAACAAATTTTCAGCTAAAAAATGTGCAGTTATTGCAAAATCACGTGCTAGAGAGGAGGAACTGCGGATGAAGAAGGCATTAGAGGAAATGAAAGCTGCTGAAGAAGTGAAAAGAGAAGCTCGCAAACGATATGAAGAAAATTTACGTGCAGAAATGGATAAATACCGACTAGAGCTCGCGATTTTGCAGGAAAAAGAGAAAAAAGATGAGGAGGAACTTAAAGTCTGGGAAACTCTACAAAGATTTAAGAGAGACGAATACAATAAAGAAATCATAGCAAAATATTTTGAAATTGAAAAATTAAAGAAACAAAAAGTTGATGAAAGTCTTCGAAAACAAATTGTAAGAAATATATAAATTAGAAAATTTGAATTTTGAGAAGCTCTTCGAATTTAGGTTGAATCTCTTTTTCAGGCATTGAGGGAAGCCGAGCAAAATCGTTTAGCATCATTGGATGATAATTGTGAAGAAATGAAGGCTCTTATTGAAAAGACAAATGAGAGAGTTCTTCGATATGGAGAAGAAGTTCTCAAAGAATCTGAAGGCGTCAGGCCTCTCTTTCCGATTATTAAAGTTGTTGAGGTAATTTTAAAATGTATTACTTAATTAACTGAAAATAGAAATCTAGAATGAAGAAAAAATAATTTTTTTTGCAGCAATTTAAAAGAGAAATTGGAATAGCACCACGAAAAATTTCTTCAGATCCTGTAATTCCAATGAAGAAGCCCAAACCAAAGCAGCGACCTATTTGTACGAAACCAATTCCAGAAAATCAAATTTGTTATGTATAATGGAGACAAACAATCAATTTATCTAATATAAAATTTTCAAATCTTAGATAATATTTGTTTAGTTTTATTCAAGCATTTGGATTTATACATTTGAAGACTTCTCTTTGCGCAACATAAATCCAAGCCCCATAAAATACTGAAAAATAAAGATCATAATTATAAATGTGATCATTTTGCGTATTGTTTAAATGCGGAAAATTATATTTTATGGTGGATGACTTACTTTTATAATATCTAATAGAATATTAAATCCTCTAGAGTGTCGACTTGATTTTCGAAGGACTTGAATTTTTATTTTAGTTAGTTTTTGCTTCGTATCGAGAATTCTTTCTCTAATTTTTTCGACTTTGTCCTGATCTTGCTGCGACAAAAAATTCTGAATATCTGAACCTTCAGGTAAACCTTTAACTGGAGTTTTTTGATCTAGTTTGAATGTTCTTAAATTTAAATTGAATCTGTCTATTATTTCGAGAAGTTCTTTGATTTCCGTTTCTTGTTTTTCCAAAGTATCACTGTACTTTAAATTCTAAGGCAGAAGATATTTTTGAAGATACATTTGATTTGTTCTAGTGACTCATTTTACGCCCAAATCATAAATCTTAAAAAATTATTGGATTTGTAATGTCCTTTTGCAAGCTACACTCCTATACTTTTGATGTTTCCACCTGCGTGTGGTTGTCGAGCCAGTTGTCATCTGTTCTCAGGTTTAGTTAGTTAACTCTTACAAGTCGTTGAGTTACAATGTTCTAATAAAGCGTCATTTATATCAATAGTTTCTCTCATAATTAATTCACCAGTCCAATTCGAAGGGATGTAAGACTGCGAATTCCCTGAAGAGGAAGCTGCACGACGTTTATCAACCAAAAGGGCCTGCTCGCAAGGCAACTCTTTTTAAAAAATTAACATTGCACAAGATGGCGGAAGGAGGCGATGTTCGTAATCATATTCGAGAGTTCTTTGATGCCGTCGACAAACTTCAGGAGACGTATGTGATCTTAATCCAAGATCGTTTAACAATTTTGCTATTATACAGTCTTCTGTACAGCTTCGAAAACTTCAGATGTGCCATCGAGACACGTGATCAACTACCGACTGCAGAAAATCTGAAAATAAAGATTATAGAAGAAAGTGACGCCCGAAATTCGAAGCAACAAGAAAACTCAGAAGCCATGTTGGCAAGTGGCGCTATTGCAGTCACTATAAGAAGAATCAGTGGAAGTGTAAACAAGTTGGACATAAATCTGTAGATTGTGACGTGAAAGTGAACAAATCATTCGAAAAAACGGCCAACATAGAAGAAATGGGATTTTTCATAACTATAGAGTCGGCATTGAAGACGGAAGGTACCCCCCATCAGATAAAAAATGGTGTCTTGACAGCGGCTGCACCTCGCATACGTGCAACGACCAGGATAAATTCGTCCATAGTGAAAAGTGCGAAAGTGAAAAGCTAAGTTTAGCCAGTAGTTTAGCCAGTAGTGCAACTACTAACATTGAATCAAAAGGAACAGTAAAATTGTCAATTACTGATTGTAATCAAGTGAAGTCTTTGAACTTAGAAAACACTCTATACGTGCCTGATTTGAAAACCCACCTGTCAGTGGGAATAATCTGTGACTCTGGATATGAAGTGACTTTCAAGAAAGGTTCGGCTGTGATTCATGATGAAAACGGAATTGAAAAACTGTACGCGAATAGAATCAGCGGACTATATTACTTACAGGAAACATCAGAAGCGGTGAGTGTCGTATCCGAAAGTGATCATCCAAACAAACTAGAATTGTGGAACAAAAGGTTAGGACATCTTAATGAAAAGGATGTCAAGTGTGTCATGAAATCTCAAGGCTTGCAGAAAAGCCCTTTCAGAAAAGTTCGTCACGGAAGACGGAAATTCTTGAGTTGATTCATACTGACTTATGTGGGCCGATGCGCAAGGAATCTGAGTGGCGCAAAATATTTCGACACTTTTATTGATGACGCAACAGGTTGGTGCACAGTAAAATTTTTAAAAGCGAAAAGTGAACTGCCAGAAGCATTTAAAAATTACCAAAGAATGGTAGAAAAACAGACGGAAGCTGTGATCAAGTTCTTGCCATCGGACAATGGTGTGGAGTATCGAAATCGTGTTTTAGATCAATACCTCGAAAATTGTGGTATTGTCAGAAGATTCACGATACCACACACTCCAGAAAAGAATGGTGTGGCAGAACGAAAGAGCCGGACACTGGTGGAAATGGCCAGATGCCTGTCAATTAACTCGAACCTGCCAATATCGTTCTGGGCCGAAGCTGTGTCCATTGCGAATAATTTAAGGAACAGATGTCCTTCCAGAAGTCTGTATGGAGCAACACCTTTCGAAAAATGGACTAGACTAGTTCCAAATTTATCTTACCTAAAAGTTTTTGGGTCAAAAGGGTTTTTGTTAAAGAAAACACCTCGAAAGGATAAATTCCAGGGTCGAGCACTTAAGTGTGTGTTTTTGGGATACTCTGATCAGTGTAAAGGTTACAGAGTTTGGTTGACCGATGAGAAGGTCACCAGGGACGTGAAATTCATCGTTGAGTTTATACCTAATCAAAGATTTGAAGAATTCATCTCTGAAGATGAATTAGAGAAAAGGGAATTCAACCAAAGTTCCGAAATCCAAAACTGGATAGAATTAGATGTCGCATCAATGGAAAGTGGAGTATTGAATGAAATTCAGCATACACAAGATGACTCTAATAACGAAGAGGATTTCCATGGATTTGAAAATACTGAACAAGAAACTGAAGAAAGAAGATTGCCTGGAAGACCACAAATTATAAAGATTGGAAAACCTGGAAGGCCAAAAAAGATATTCAAGAGCACACAAGCCAGGTTTATCTCTGAAGAACATCTAGAATGTGCCAATCTCGCAGAAATTCCATTAAAGAAAGCATTAAGTGGCAGCGAAAGTGAAAACTAGAAACGTGCAATTTTAGAAGAATTCCAAGCTCTGATCAAGAATCAAACGTGGGATCTGGTAGATCGTCCTAAATACGCCAGTGTAATTGAAGAAGGAAGGCACGAGTGGTTGCAAAAGGCTATTCGCAGCGTCCACGAGTTGACTTTAAAGAAACGTTCGCTCCCGTGGTTCGCCTTGGATTGATTAGGCTATTGTTGACTCTAGCTGTTGAATACAATTTAGAAATTCATCAGCTTGATGTTACGACTGCCTTCCTAAACGGTGATATAGAAGAGAAGATCTACATGGAGGTTCCAGAATTATTTGAAATTTTACCTGAAATAATCTTGAAAGAATATTTGAACAACAGAGAAGAAAATTCTGGAGGAACCGCTTCAGAAATTCTAAAAAAGATCCATAAAGGCAACCAAGTCTGCTTAATGAAGAAAGCTATGTATGGCTTAAAACAGGCTGGCAGGCAGTGGTATGTAAAATTGGACAAGGAAATCCGAATCCTTGGATTGAATTCACTAAATGCAGACGCTTGCATTTATATGAGAAAAGTTGGAACCAAAATACTGATAATTGCCATTTATGTCGATTACATGTTATTGTTTTCTAATTGTTCTAGCTGGTTGTCAGTTTAACAAATCATATGGTAGGGTACACTGGACTGCGGTCAAAAGAATCCTGCGATACGCACTGTTGCGTTGTCGAGCATAGAAGCCGAATATATTGAACTGACTGAAGCTGCCAAAGAAGCAGCCCATCTACAAAGGTTCCTGAAAGAAGTTGGATTAGGAAAATAGACAGTTATCCCCATCTTCAACGACAATCAAGGAGCTCAGAAGCTTGCTAAGAATCCCGTGTTTTATTAAAGGAGTAAGCATATAGATATCCGACATCATTTCGTGAGAGAGGCATTGCAACAAGGTTGGATCAGCTTAGACTACATTCCATCAACTCAATTGATGGCTGATGTGTTTACCAAAGGTCTTGCAGGACCTAAACATCAAAAGTGCTTAGCTCAGTTCGGAATGAGTTAAATATGGTTATTTAGTGAAATTCATTGAGAAAGTAGAATCAGTGGACTGTATGGAGTGATATGGTTGCGCTTGAGGGGAAGTATTGGATTTGTAATGCCCTTTTGCAAGCTACACCCCTGTACTTTTGGTGCTGCCACCTGCGTGTCGTTGTCGAACCTATTGTCATCTGTTCTCAGGTTTAGTTAGTTAACTCTTACAAGTCGTTGAGTTACAAAGTTCTACTAAAGCGTCATTTATATCAATAGTTTGTCTCATAATTAATTCACCAGCCCAATAAAAATTTCCAGCGTAGGTTGATAGAAATGAAGTTACTACTGCTTATTAGTTTTTCAAATATTGACTTTTTTTTTTAGATAAAACATTAAACCCAAACAAAAACTATAAAAAAATATGTATTTCGCTGAGATTTAAAAGACTTCAGTATAAAATATTTTCTCTCAAATCAATATTTTTCGAAATTTTTCTTTAAAAAAAAAACTTAATTTTCTGAAAAATTAAAACACATCAGTAACTCAATTTTTATCAACCTGCAGTGAAAATCCTTTTAGGACTTTTTATTAGGAAGTAAAAGGAGCCACTCAAAGAATTATCAGGTCTTTTGGTTATCGCTTTGGAATATATATTATATAAAAATCAATTTTTACCTCTGCAGCTAAACTTTCTTTTTGAACTTCAACCTGCTTTAAATAATTTAACTCCTGACATATGTTTCTATATTTTTCTCGATCTAATGGACTCACAAGATCAAGATTGTGTCCATTTTTATCAACGAGAGCCATGTATGATACTTTTATTTCTTCTAATTCTGCAATATTAGATTTTAATTTTTCTGCTTCTTTTCGATGAGTTTCTGCTTGAGAAGCTCTGAGTTTTAATAGTTTTATATCTTCCTCCATAGAGAGATATTCAGTCAGCTAAATATTTCAAAATCAATTTATAAATAATTGAAAAATAATTAACTTAATACTATATGGTATCAAAAAAGGTTTTCTACTGAAATTTTACTTTTAGTCGAAGCTGATCTCTTTCATCCACAATTTTCGTGATCGATTCTCCGCAAACTCTCAATACCGCTGGACCATCTTTTACAATTTTATCAAGTTGCATTCTAAGTTGATCTTTATGCGTAGAAGCTTCTCTCAATTCATTTAACAATTCCTCAGTTCTATTATTTTTGCGTAATTTCCTGATTTCATTTTCCATTTTCAAACAATTGTCAACAAGAACATTGACCTGATTTTTCAAAGCATTTCGTTCAAGAAGTATTTCGTTAAAATCTTTCAATCTCTTTACCAAATCTAGAAAAATTGATTGAGAATTTTATTTCGTAGCTTTATAATTTTAGTTGAGAGAAAATATTTGTCTAGAAAAATTTAAACCTGTGTTTTCAGCGCATAATTTATTATACTCATTTTTAAATCTCCCCTTTTCGTCTTTTGTCATAGTTATTATAGACAAATCTCCGTTCTCTACCATTTCCATTATTTTTACATGAGTCTCAAGACCAGGTTTTATCTGATTCAAGTCGAAATCTGCAATCTAAAAACCGCCATGTTGAATTAGTTTGGAAATATGGATATTTCGAGTACTGTTGTTAATTGGATTTGAATGATATTTGACAAAATTAAGATGCAATATAAAAGACAAAAGGAGGAATCTATACACAAATTGCATTTTTTTATTTTGAATTATCAATAGTTCTAGAACCGATGAATGAATACGAAAGAGATATTTAGTGATCAGAGAATTTTTGAAAATTGTCTAAATTACGAAAGTTATACCATATTGAAGTTTTAAGTTCCAAATTTTTTCTTTTGTATAATCAATATAATTTTAAAATTATATTATAATTAGAATTATATATTATTATATAATTAATATATTCTAATTATATTATTTATAATTAGAATTCCATTTAAACTCGATGAAAATTTCGATTTATACAAAACAACATTTAGGATCCAAGGGATTTAAAACAGTTTTCAAATTCACAAAAATCACATGTTAAATTTTTAACTTTCAATTTTTTTGAGTTATCAATATTCATAGAACTGATAATTAGATTTTAATAAAATTTTGGGAGAATCATTGATAAAAGAAACCATTTAAAATTTATATTACAGTAAAAAAATATTTCAAAATTTTCTTTAAAAACTATAAAAATATTGAAAACACCTTAGATGTAAGAGTTTCTCCTAAAATTTGTGTGGTTTCTTTAAGAGTCTTTCGTTTTTCTTTTAGTGTCTCGATTTCTTCTTGTAATCGAATTTTTTCTCTCTCTAGCATCATCAAATGAGCATAATATTGTCTTTGACTAGAAGGTAAGGAATAAACGCGCTCAATTAAATGAATTCGTTCATCCTCAATTAATCCGATTCGTTTTAATTGAATTCTCAGGGATTCAACGCTTTGAAAGAGTTGTTGAGTTCCATTTAATAATTTATTCTCGAGGATATCCTGAAATATGAATTCCAATTTTAATGTAATATCAAAAATCTTAAATACTAATTAAATGACTTTCTATTTACATGATTTTTGTACTGATGACATTCGATGGCGTTTATACTTGCTTTTACAGATGGTAAAAAATCCTTTTCTATCATTTTCGTCAATTTCTCCTACCAGAAAAAACAAGGCTTAATTTAGAAAAAAAAATCAAAATATTTTTTATTCCTTGTACCTGATATTTAATTAGCCTTTCTAATCTCATCAGAGTTTCTAACACATCTTCTCTGAGTAAAGTTTGTTCTGATGGAATCTCATTCTTGTGTCTAAATCTATCTAAGGCCATTGAAAGGTTTTCGTTATCGTAAAGTGAATCTGTTTCTTGACACTACATTTATAAAAAAAATTATTTTCATAATTTTATGGATTAAATAGCAGTAAAATATTTAGCTAAATATTGTATTGAAAAAGTTATTTATTAAAAATAATTCGTACCGTATCTTTCAGTGAAGTTAGTATGTCCTCGTTAATAGACATTTTTAGAAAAAAATACAATTGCTCTCTTTGGCAAGATAATAATTTTTTCAGATTCGATATGTACTCGTCCTTTCTAATTAAAAGCGAATTTATATGCTTGTTCATCCTCAAAGATTCTGTTAAATCGTTTTCTGAAATAGGTTCCTTGAAAAAAATGAATATTATATTATTTTTACTTATATCCATTTATAAGAAATTCAAAAAATTACTATATTAAAATTAAGACGAGATGAGGAATATTTTTAATTTAAAGTGTACTTTATTTTTCTAAAGTATCAAGATGATATTTAAATTTAAATTAAAGATTTGAAAGTTTATTTTATACTCTATGGTTCTGAGTTATCGATATTTCTAAAACCAATTATTGGATTTTAACGAAACTCGATGAAAATATAGTTCTATATACAAAAGACACTTAGGCTTCAAAGGATTTAAAAAAATTTTCAAAATAAACATAATTTACATTATTTTACATTTTTGAATTTGATCCTTTTGTTATCGATAATTCCAGAATTGATAATTGGATTTTAATGAATTACATTAAGGTATTATGTATAATAATAATTATTTTTAAGCTTTTCATACTTGGATAAGAGGACTTAAATTTTGCTCTGCTCGACAAAGTATTTGGGCATCTTGATAAAGCAACCTCTCTTTCGAAAGTGTATCGTCTCTTTGCATTGGATTTTTACGAAAATCGCCATAATCTTGATTGGAACTAATCGTGTCCAGGAATTCTTGCGAATCGCTGCTGGAAGCCGAGGAATATTTTTCTACAGATGACCAATACATCATTATATACTACAAATTTATAAAAATTTAATGACACTTTAAAAAAATGTGCAAAACAACGACAAAATTTTTTTAATGATTTCAAACTCCTTCAATTTTAAATAACAGGCGACGATCAATTATTATTTTCTAATTCTATTTTTAATTTTAGGGAAAAAGAACCTCTCTTTTCTAATTAAAATTATTTCTAAAATAAAACTTCAATTCCTTTTCGATATTTAAAAAAAAAATATATTGAATTAATTAATATTAAATTCGGTAATTAATTTTTTTTATATGAAAATTAAGAATGATTTGAACTTTAGTACATAAATGGAATTCAAATATGACTGAAAACAATCGCAAATCAAATTCCAATACTCAACGCCTTCGGATGAATCCATAATAATAAATGAGTTTATTTTATTTATATTATAGGTTAACCAAATTTTTCTTGAAATGCAATCTCAAAAGAATAAAAAAAATGCCTGATCAACCGAAGGATACAAAGCCAAAAACTCTATCACTAGCTATAAATTTTCTAAATGCTGGATTATCTGGGTAATTGATAATTAATAATTACTTATTTTTCACTTCCATTTTACAAGTTTTCCAATTATAAGTTTTCTATGATATTTTTTTAAAAATTCCCATTTTAAATCTTTAAACTTTTAAATTGATAACGAATAATGATTTTACCATTGTTATGTCACTATATCTATTATTATTATTATTATTATTACTAGTTATTATAAGAAATGTTATGGAATTTTTAAGCATTATGTAGCATTTTATAAAATATAGGGGTTTCAAAAAATTTCAAAAGATTTCCAAAGATTTTAAGAAAATTCAGAAATTTTTGAACATATATGAAATGATTTCAGAAGATTTCAATTGGTTTCAAACGATTTCAAGAGATTTAAAAAGATTTGAAGAGATCTCGAAAAAATTTCAAGAAATTTCTAAAGATTTAAAAAGTTTTTTACAGTAATTTGAAAGGTAATCGTCGATTTTTTTTTAAGATAAATATTTTTAAAATAATTTTAGGAATCTTAAAGGACTTCCCGTAATTTTTAAATGGCTGTCAAAAGATTTTTCAGGGATTTAAATGAATTTAGTGGAATTGTGCACTATAAAACGATTTTTACATTCTCATGAGAGAAAATGTATTGGATTTGTGTAAAATTAGAACCTCCCTGTTTTTGTCAAATGTCCACGTTTTGGGACCCCTTGAACTCGAAAAACATATTTTTATGAATGTAAAATGTCTATCTGTGGGTCTGTAGTAATTTAAATAAAAACATATAGGCACAAGCATCCCGCAGGGCGGAAAAC
The DNA here is from genome assembly GCA_900474325.1 of Synergus umbraculus. Taxonomy (NCBI): domain Eukaryota; kingdom Metazoa; phylum Arthropoda; class Insecta; order Hymenoptera; family Cynipidae; genus Synergus; species Synergus umbraculus. The sequence goes on along the minus strand of UCOK01006027.1, from coordinate 5,463 downwards.
GCAGCGCGAAGAGCGACGTGTGAATGAGAATGTGCCCACAAAGCTGGAAGATTTTTAAAATGAATTTTGTGATAGTTAAATAATGTTTCTAAGGAATTATACACGTTTTCCATGGAATTTTTTGGATTTTAAGTGATTTCAAGAGATTTTAATAGATATTAGGAGATTAAAAAAAATTTTTTTAAGATTTTAATCGATTACAATAGATTTTAAAGATTACAAATATTTCAAGATTCTAAAAAAAAATACGAATATACTTCAAAAGATTTCTTAAACAGGCTTAATTAAATATATTGCTAAATTTCAAGAGTGATAAACCCTCTGCTAAAAATAATAATAATTTATCTACATATATACATTTAAAAGATATTATTTTTGCAGTATGTGTGCAACTTGTGTTGTTCATCCAACCGATGTTTTGAAAAACAGAATGCAAATAAACACACAGACAGTCACAATTAGGCAAACTTTTCTTCATATTCTTCGAAACGAAAGAATAATTAATTTTTATGATGGATTGAGCGCCAGTCTTTTTAGACAAGCTACTTACACAACAACACGATTAGGTGTTTATAATCAACTTCAAGACATCTGGAGGTACATTAACGCTTTTAAAAATTTTTTAAGTGAGTCATCGCATTTGTGTAAAGATAATTAACTTAATTATCAAATTAATCCTCACAAGATTATTGTTTCTTTTATCTAAAGACTTAAAACTTGTCCAAATGATTCCTTTTACACCCCAATGAAAAGTTGTAAAAATATTTTCACCACAGGTTGATAGAAATAAAGTTATTGATAATTTTGCTTCCTCATACAGGAAGTGTGTATGTATGTATGTATTTATGTATAATGTATGTATGTATGTTTTTTTTTCGTTGATAGGTGTAAAATGCTTCATGCACATCGGTAGGCCCGCACCTGCCGATAGTGTGGGACTCTAACCCACTAAAAAACACCTCCTTGCTCTCTCCGGATCACTACCTTGGAACCTCTTTCGCATTACTTCGGAGTAGTGTCCATTTATGCTCGCCGCCCGCGAGTTTCCTCCCGTTCTTCCATCATGCCTCTACCTTCATTTGGTTCTGTTTGGGGCCCTTTCGGTTTCCTCCTTCCTCTTTAAAACTTTTGTAATGAAGTTTTCCACCGCCTGCCACCTTTTTTAGCTCTTCAGCATCTCTGGGACCATACTTCCTTCTCTGAATGGAACTCCAATCTCAGACTCCAGGATTTTCCTATCCGAAGCCCATGCAGTGCACTCAAAAAGAGTGTATCGGGCATCGTCGAATTCATTCGTACAGTCCGTGCACTGTGCGTTCTCTAGCACTCTATGAAGGTAATGCACGGCTGATTCGATATATGTGCCTGGACATAAGTTTAACAAAATATGCACATATCATATGTGATCGGAGTGACAGGTTTGGGGCATTCTGAGACCGTATCCAGATAGAGCGACCCTCAAAATCATAGAAATACTAGTCATCGCCTCTCAAACGACTTGATTGACCTCAACTAGACCTACAAATGTCCTTGACCCTGACATGCTGCGGTCTAATGGTCCTAGAAATTGGACTCAGCGACCTTCAAAACGTATGAAATTGTAGTCAAGTTCCACGAAGATATATTTTCGTATTTTTGCAATCGTCATTTGAACTATCAAGTTACTAACTTAAATTGACCTTGAAATGATCTTTAGGATAATCATAAAAAAAAAAATGAATACCATATCGGGACGTAAAATTTCCCAGTCTTTCAGAATTTGCAGTAAAAAATTCACTTTTTCACATTTTGAAAATTTGACCTTGAATTGACCTTGATGCAGACATGATGGAATCAAACGGATTCCAGATTCGGATTCAGTGTCCGTTGAAACCATATAAATGATAGTCACCTTCTGTCAATCGATGTTTTTGTCGATTTGACCTTCAAATTCCCTTAAATTTGACGTGATGGAGCAAAACGGACTCCGGATTCGGATTCAGCGCGTCAAAATACATACGAATATATAGGTCCGGTTTTTGGTAATGACCACTTTTTTTGTGTGCCTGTGATTATTTTTTAAGAAATAAACTTCAATTCTACCAATCTGCGGTGAAAATCCTTTTAGGTTTTCCCATTGGGGTATAAAAGGATTCACTGGACCAAGTATCAAGTCAATTCACAAATATAATTTATAATTTAAGGGCGATGGAATTTGAAAGTAAAACTTGACAACAAACTGTCAAAATCTGTGGAAAGACATACATTTATCACATGGATTTGAAAATGACTTTTTAAAGGCAAAAGAGGGAGAATTCTCAGTTTTTTGGTAGCAAATAAAAAAAGTAAAATGTGAGCAAACTATTCTGACTCACGAGTTTTTCGAAAAATCACTTTCTCTGTCCCAAAAGAGCTTGAAATTATTCCATGCTAAAAACGGCGGACATTTTAACTCCCATCATACAAGTTCTTGACATCTTGAATACTTCGAGATCACATGTATCTCGAAGTCATCATGGAGTTAAAATGTCCGCCGTTTTTAGCATGGAATAATCTCGTGCTTGTGTGGAACTACAGAAGTGATTTAATTTGTTCATTTCTTCTTTCCTTTTTTTGCTACCAAAACACTCTAAATTTTCCCTCTTTTGCCTTTAAAAAGTCACCTTCAAATCCATCGGAAAAGTTGACAGAATTAGACCCTCAAAAGTGCGTTTAGTGTGGAATTTTATTATCCATCTAATAATTTTGACATCCACGCATATTGCAAATAGGTACACGGAAAAAATTTGTTCCGGAAGAATTACCAAATTAGTTCAGAGACTGAGTATATGAAAATAATTCAGTAAAAGTTACGGATCTACTTATTTTAAATGTCACAGAACTTTTTTAAACAGAATTACAGATAAATTTCAGGAGAATTAAAAATAATTCGGGAAGAATTCTTGGATAGTGCAGGAACTTTCTGAAGTGAGTTCGGTGAGAATCCAGTAGGGCGACTATAGAAATTACAGAGGAGTTCGGGAAAATTTCAAGGACGCCGCGCTATTTCAAACAGCAAAAAAAATATTCCTATTTATCTCTGCTTCGCGGGTAGAGATGATTTATAACATTAACATTATTAATCTGCATTGCATATTATATATTTACATACAAATGCTTATATTTATACTTAATTTACTTTACACATATAATCGCACGCTCTTAAAAAATCTTAAATGCCTCGGGTTTCGAACCCTCCTAACACGCATATTCTTACCTAACCCTAACGACTAAGCCTCGCGGCTATATCACGCTGGGGATACAAAAACAAAATCTTTGCTAAGCTTGACCGGGTAGGTTCAGGATGAAACGTGCGCAGATTGACGACTGCGCATGCCGATTTACGGCAGAGTTCGGGAATTTTTCCAGTCAAAGATTCAGAATTCTCTTGGCAAGGGAATAATAAAAACTCATTTAGATACATGGAAATTCTCCTGAAGAATCTTGCGAAGATTAACGAACTGTTTTATATTTTCTTCGAAACTTATTCGTTATATTTCATTTTGACCTTTATAAAACACACTTTCAGTGTTTACTGTGAGTTCGGTAATTTTCTTAGAACGATTCGAGCTATTTTCCTGAAAAGTTATTTGATATCTACCGAATTTTTCTCATATCCTCAGTCTTTGAACTAATTCGGTAATTTTCTCGGAAAAAATTTGTTCCGTGTATAATCGAATTACTGTCTGGGTGTCCTGACACCCAGAACCCCGTGCTTGTGCGCCCCTGGAATCTAAATCTTTCTACATGAGTGTTTTTCAAATTCCACCAGCCTTAAAAATTGGTTTTAAACAGAGAGAAATATACTAGTAAGCCAAGTTTTCTGGTTTTATCTGGTATGGCTGCTTTTGCTGGTGGTTCTGGAGCTTTTATTGGAACTCCAGCAGATCTTGCATTGGTCAGAATGACCACCGATGGTTGTTTACCTCCAGGTAAATTAAATAAATTATAATTAAAGTTAAAGTTATATTAAATACATTTCCTCTGTTGAACGTAGATCAAAGAAGAAATTACAAGAACGTTATAGATGCGTTTATAAGGGTTTATAAAGAAGAGGGAATAACGAATTTATGGAGAGGCAGTGTTGCTACAATGGGAAGAGCAGTTGTTGTCAATATATCTCAATTAGCAACTTACAGTCAATCGAAATACACAATTCATTCATTCTGTAATTGGTTCTGTTAATTTTACAAATTAAGGCCATGTCCAACTTACAGATCCGTAAAATTTTAATTAAATAATATCCAAATAAATAATCCAAATATATCTAAAAAAAATTGATATTTCAGTCAATGTACCAGAAGGATTTCTATTGCACGTTTACTCTGCAATGGTTTCAGGATTGGTGACTTCTCTGAATTCAATGCCATTCGATATTGCAAAAACGAGGTAACTAAACTAGTATAACAACAGGGGTACGGGAACACTTAACGATTTTACAATTACCGACAGTACATTTACTGACCGTTCGTTACCCCCATCCGCAACACTAACATTAGTCGATAATGCAAATCGCTATGATGGATTAAGCCTCTGTTAGTATATCGGGGATCTTCCTTACCGGCCAAGAGTAATTAGTTCCGAGATTTGCGCGCTTCCTACGTAGTAGGACTACCGACAGTACACTTACAGTCTCACTTATCCTACACATGTAACATTACCTTTTGTTGGTAAAATGAATCATTGTTATATCAACTAAACTTCAATCCGTGGTGGAAATCTACATTTCCGATTGGAAGTAATGTTACCGACTGAGAGTAAATAACCGTCGGTAAATGCGCTTTCGATAATTGCACGGTTGAAAAGTGTTCCCGTATTATTTAAAAAATAATAAATTCCTCAGAATCCAGAATATGAAATCTGCGAACAAGCCACTAAGTATAATGCATGTTATAATCAGTATCATAAAAATTGAAGGACTTCTAGTCCTCTGGAAAGGATTTTTGCCAACCTACTGCAGAATAGGACCTCACACAATAATAACTCTTGTCTGTAATGAGCAGTTTGCCAAATTTTATACAACTTATATTGTGAGATAATATGTTTTAGTGAAAGGATGAATGATTTTAAATAATTGCGAATCAGGTCATTATTTAAAATATAATTATCAATCTCAAAATACATGTATAATTTCGATGTAGAAAATATAGATTTTTAATTCTACATAATATTCTACATAATTCTACATAATACATTATAATATTTAATAATAAATGCAATATTAATTAGTAAACCTCAAATGACTGATATTATGGGTATGTACTTCAGAAAAGTTTTTCCAATCTGATACTTATCCTGGAGGTTCTTTTTATGTCCCAATTAAATATGTTTTTGAAGGATTTTTCTTAACTAGGATATAGAGGAAGCGTGAAACGTGTAAAAGACAGTCAAACACACTCCCTTGTTTTGAGACGGCAGGTACTCCAGAGCCGGGCAACTGCAGCA